>JAGKTI010018746.1:0-17473 GCA_018397915.1 Birgus latro | reverse complement strand
TTTTGTAATATCCTTGAAACGTTTATAAGTATTAATAATTTTATTGCCATTATAAAAGAATATACCATTATTAGTTGTTGGTTAATTACATGCAGCGTTTGAAATTATCAGTGAATAAAGCTAAAATTATTCTTGAAGTTAAGGTTGTCTGCTGCAACGATCTCTGATACATTTCCTGACATATTTTTCGTGTTTGTACAAATATCGTCAATTACATGTTAATGATACAAACGTCCGAGGAAACTTGTTAATTAATCATCAACGTTAACGGCAATAGCAGGTCTCTCACGACATGATTAGTGGTAATTAACAAGGCGTCTGTGTAATTAGGCCAGTATCCTAGTAATCAGTACTACGGCCCATATTTATAAAGGATCCTAACTAGTTTCTCAAGTAAAGAAGTCTATAACATTCAATTCTTTTCACAGCTCGTTTTCTTTTGCATATATTTTCACTATGGTATTCACTCTTGTCTGGCTTGTATTACACTACTTATACACTACTTATACACTACTAAGGACAGTGTTCTTGGTGGCATAGAAGGGTTCGTTGGATCTCTTCCTTGGCGATTTATTTTTTTTGCGCTTTTGGATTGCTGATACGGTATTCATGTAGTTTTAAGATCGATATAGTCTGCATCAGTATCAAACAACACGAAGATGAGGTGAAATATGCAGTTTAAATCGCTAAGGCAGATGTGTTGCGAGCTCTCCCATGCCTTTTAGAGTACGACCCCCAGGCTTATGAGAGTTTATAAATGCGCCGCCGCGTGAGATCATGTCATAATTACTGTGCCGTAGAGAAACTGTACTGCTAATACGGGCAACAAGCTACCACTGCAATTACTGCCACTTCGGGCACTAATAATGGTGTGGTATAATTACACACTTCCCCTTAGATCTCCATTAACCCCTGCCCGACGAACGAGAGGCCGCTACTAGACTGAATTTAATATCTCAGGCCCAGCAAGAGAAAAACAGCAGTGAGTCTCACGATGGAAGGGGTTATTTTTATTTTTATTTTCCTTTAAGCCTTGCACGATGAAAAGCCATACCTGGGCTAAAAATATATATAAAAGGGCAGGTGAATAAAATAGTTAATCATTTCTCACCTACTGGAATGGTTACTTGAGATTGCTTATAACCATTTACACGACGACAGGCATGGAATGGGCAATTAAAATCGTCTGAAGTGGCAAGAATAAAATGGCTATGATTTCCCGTGTTCCAAGAGGTTTAGCTGAATTTTAGTGATAAGCTGTGTTGAATTTCGCGGCCTGTACGAGCCAAACCTGCTTCTCTTTCCTCTGGCTACCGACATGTTTATCATCCTGCACGCCATGACTGGTTGCGTCCCGCCCGCCCTCTCCGCCTTCACCATGCATTGATTAACCTCTTCACCGCCATGACGACCTTCTTATTTTATTCTTGGTACTGTCAGACGATTTAGTCAGCTTCGGGATGGACCTCTCGAAATGAAAGGAGTTAGAAACAATCTTTAATAACCCATTCTGTTTGAGTAGTGTTTTTCATATTTTATTTTTGGCACTGTCAGACGATATTAAATTCAGTTGACAGGAGACACCTCTCGTTGAAATGGTTCGACACAGTATCTGTAAACTTCAGTATGACAACGCCATGCATCATGTGCCTGCGGCGAGACATTATTAAACTCGGGGAAGATTCTTATAGCGAAGGAGTTAGCCAGCAGGACCCAGTAGTTCCCCTGGCAGTAAATGAGCGCTGTGAAGGCTGCTGCCACCGCTGGCGTGATGAGAGGAAATACATCAAAATTATATGCAATATTAACCCTGTAGTCACTCATGTTACCGTCAGCTCTGGGGATACAGCTGGTGGTTATGGGGTTTGCTTCTAACTGATTCAATATAATGGTCTCCCTCTTGAGCTACCTAAAATATCGGGTGACAGCAAGCATAAGACGGGAAAGATGTCGCTGTACGGAAAAGGAAAAAAAAAAATAAAACAAGAAATGATTATAAGGGTCGACAGGAATAACTAGATGTCACCGTACTAAAAACATTTGGTATGGCCACGGGAAGAGAGGGGTTAAAAGGATTTAAAAGATGCACCGTACTGGTGATAATAAAACAGTCTGGATAAAAGGATGTCACTATACTAAGAAGGTTAAGAAAATGCTGTGATGACAAGAGAGGAAGGAAATGAGAAAATTTAGTATGGAGAAGGGATGAAAATAGGTATTCTAAAAATTTTAAAGTATTAAAGTACCGGTAATAAAGGAGTTAAATGAGGTTTATTTTAGTAGCTTATGGGCGAGAGAGAGAGGACAGAGGTTGAGAGAAAGTTTTTGTAATTAGCTGTGAGAAATAAGGGAGAGAGGGGAGGGATGACGAGGTTAAACCCATCTTGCGAGTGATCATGCACCCTGTCACCTTGATAAATATCCGTCTTGCCCCCTGAATATGACTGGCGTTAATGATCTCAGCCTGCGAGGGTGAATGTAGCGGCTGACACACACAGCATGTAATCATATTTTCCCCGTAGTTCCTCCTGCCTCGGATAACACATACTCCTCGCATCAGTCATAATCCCATACCGCAGAAGTGAGGTTATATTTCGCACGGAAGCGCTTTTAGCCCCTGACATGCGCGATCACGGACATCATAATTAGCACCTCGCGTAGATGATATGGATGCAAGCCTGCGAATTATTTACCACGGGTATGTCCTTCCTCTGTGTAACGACGTCTATTCTACCTTATTCTTCACAAACACCGGACGAATTTACTCACGTTTTGGAAGAGAATGGAAGGAGTTAGATAATTGTCTTCACTAATTCCTTCACTATAAAAGATTTCCTCTGAACTGCATAAAATCAACTGTTCGGTTACCAGAAGAAAACAAGCAATATGTCATCGAACTCGGTGATGATATGTAAACGTCACAGCACGTCACTCCCTCTACACCTATGATTCCGCCTCCTTCAGTAGCAGAACGGAATTATAGGTTTATCAAGTAACTAGCCTACGGTCTAACAAAAATATTTGGAGGAATTTGAGAGTATGTGCTGGCTGAGTTGGTGACACAACTAAGGTTACGTTATGTCTGACTACTTGTAGATACGAAATGAGCGTGGAGTTAAAGAAAGTAAATACGGTATATAAACAGCCTAAGG
Source organism: Birgus latro (assembly GCA_018397915.1). Classification (NCBI taxonomy): domain Eukaryota; kingdom Metazoa; phylum Arthropoda; class Malacostraca; order Decapoda; family Coenobitidae; genus Birgus; species Birgus latro. The sequence goes on along the minus strand of JAGKTI010018746.1, from coordinate 14,321 downwards.
TGAACATCATGAGGAGTCTAAGAGTGCTGGCTGTGTGGAAAACACAGCTGAGGTTACGTTATGCCTGAGTGATGGAAGAGACTGGATAAGCGCGGACAGAAAGTATATACAGGCCTATGTAATCATTTATGCAGTTTAACGTAACGTCATAAGTAGCCTAAGAAAGTGTGCTAGTAGGGTGGAAGACACAGATAGGCAGCGTTACGGCTGAATGATGGAAGAGACGGGATGAGCGCTTACGGCTAAAAGGCTGGGTAGGTAACGGGACCGAGGTGGTACTTACGGGGGAGGTGGAGGAGGCGCCCGTGTAGGTGACATTGGCCATGTTGTCCGTTTCGTTGAGTCGCAATCACCTCAGGTAACAACACCACCACCACCACCGCAATCACCAATCACAAGTATCTAATATTTACCACAACGAGCCACTGGCCGTCCATGCCTCACACACTGCACATGGCTCCCGCGGCGGCACTGGAGAACCTCAATTATCCCGTGGCACTGGTGTACTGTGGGCTGGAGGGCGTGTCGGGCGCTGGAGGGTCTGTCCTGCCCGAGGTTAAGTGCCCCTCAAGGGTTGTTTGCGGGCTGGGGCGGCCTGGGAGTCACGTGACGGACACCGCTCGCGTCAGCATGCTACACACGTCTTGCGGCGCCCCGGCCTCAACACTAAAAAACTGTTCCGTCGTTACCTGAGCGTCTTTACAGTTCGGCGGATAAAAACAACTGGTGTATGGCTGAGCGCTGGCTTGTTCACCGTATTGCTGGGTGCTTGAGCTAATAGCGATCACCACCGCTGGCCAATGGGAGGCGAGGGAAGGCACCCAGCCGCTCTTTCGGGCTGCTCCTGCCCGCGCCAGCCAACTACTGGCAAAAATCAACGTTATGAAATATTTTCTCAACACACATAATATTTCATTCGGGCCAGCCAAGATAATCGCCCCACAACGTCAACACGCGAGTTTAAGGGTGGAATTAGCTTATCGGTGTGCTGAGCGCGCATTGGCGGCGGACGCGTGACCCCACCCAGCTCCGCCCTTCAGTCCCGCCCACATCGTCAGGCCGCAAATCCGCATAAAGGATTCATGAAAGGCGGAGCCAGGGTGGAGGGAAGTTAGGTTGCTGTTAGCGGCAGGCGTCATTTGCAGTGAAGCGTGCGGGGCGGAGGGGAGTTAAGCGGACTGTCAGGCGGCGCCGCTACCACCACACCGCACCGCACCCGTCCACACTATGCATGACGTCTCGCCACGTGCATGCCGTCAGAATACTGGTGTCTTACCTTCAATAAAAAGAAAAGTCCTGTCACTTAGGAATATGGTTTATATAAAAATAGTATTTTTAATTCTGCATTAAAGCTGCAGCTCACAAAACATCCTTCTGTGTAAATAGTGAATAAAAAATAGTGTTACGAAATGTAAATCAGTCACGTAGGACACACTAGGCCACACGTATACCATTCCTGAGCTGAACTGAATGAGGTACCTAAGACACCAGCATGTAATAGGTGTCCTAGCGTACACACGTCAAGTAGGTATGATTCATAACCCAAAACTTGTGTGAAGTATAATGTACAGATGTCCATCACAGTGTCCGTAAATCACATAAACAGTCCATTGTAGAAAATACCATGACTATGCTCTGACGGCGGAACTAGCCATATAAAGTTCACAATTACAACCAGTTTAATGACAATATTCGTGGCATTTTGTAAGTCTGTGATACATATGGCTTCCATCAGTACTGCATGACTTTACGAAAAATGCTGCAATACCCTTGTCGCTAAAAAGAATCGAGTTAAAATTTATGAACTTGAGCGCGACCCGAACGATGTGGTAGAACAGCTCGTCAACACAGAGCCAGTGTCCCCAAGTCTTCTTTCTCCCACCTGCCACCAGGGCGGCGCCACTAACCAGCGCTTAATACAGGTCACCAAGTAGCAACTCCATCAATTACATTTATTCATTTAATTGATCAGCAAGACTATCAGTATCATGTATTTATTGGTGATTGACATGGTCACTCTTTACTAAGTATAATTCACGTAAGAAACGCGGTGGAAATTCGACAGTGAGGGATTTACAAGAGCTTACGGTTTCCTATCTGGAAGGCACTGGCATACAACGGTGAGAGGCAGAGTGGGCCAACTTCTGTATCAAAAATTATTATCTGCAGTTTCACATCCAAAAGTCGAGGTCCTGCCCTTGGATACCGTGAAGTCGCCAACATATTCACGTATAAATTGCTGTGTATAATTTGCGGTGAGGGTAAGATCCAAAGTGGCGGTTGGTTCCGAAATATTAGTACAAAAACAGAGATGAACGCTGCTGAAGATGGGTTTCCAGGCACCATCTGGAAACTAATCTTCCCCCCTCCCCCTCACTACCTCTTCCTTCCAGCACCTCCCCCAAACAAAAATGGTCAGATCCTGAAGTGGGGAGTCAGTGGAAGGTGCTCTGGATTCACGCGAGGAGGTTGGCCACCAGTCATGTAGCCAGGAGAGTTTGGGAAATATAATCAGCCAGCAAATATGGGATGGTACAGTACTTGCTGCACTTCATCGAGGAAGAAATTTAACCCTATTAATTCAAAGAACTTGACTAGGTTTTCCGCAGAGTCGGTCAATGTAAGAACGACGGAGATCACTGAGCGTCAATTGCGGTGCTCTGAGAGGAGTGCCTGACTTCTACAGTTAGGTAAAAAGCCATCGAGTTATACCTACCTTAAGAGTGAATGAAATATTATTAATGGGTATCTTTTCGGATCGAATGTATGGGAAATCAAACAATTCAACATCGTAGGGACTTTTTTTTTTTAGCTAAATAAAATCGTCTGACATTAGCGCAAACAAAATATACAAGTTCAGTCACTACAGTGCGTGGGTTACAGAGATTGCTTTATTTCTCTGGCTGTGTATGTTGAATTTACAGGTTACAAAGGAGGGATCACTAACAAGAATAAAACTCACAAGTTCAATCATCTCAGTGAAAAGGTTAAGGCAGGAGTCGTATTGAGTCACACAAACACAGACCACAAAAATACGAGTCATCTGACAGGGTCGATAGTTGCAGTTATCAAATAGAAGGAATTAGGGGGAATGTGTGTGTGTGTGTGTGTGTGTGTGTGTGTGTGTGTGTGTGTGTGGAAGGTGGGGGAGGGGAGTGGATGGTATAAGCGACGTAGGTTATAAGAGAAAATGGGTAGGGGGAGAGAATGGGTGGTGTGGGACAGAGCGTGGTGAGGGAGAACGAGAGATAAGAATCAGAATGGGTAGGCTTGAAGGAGAATGGAAGGTAGGAGGTTGGGTTGAGAGTTTCAGAAAGTGGGTGGAAGGAGGATTGGTTTCAGAGAGAATCAGCGGAAGGAGGATGGGTATCGGAAAAAAATCAGTGGAAGGAGGGTAGGCTTCAGTTAGTATGGGTGAAAGGAGGGTGAGTTTCAGAGAGAATGGGTCGTAGGAGGCCGGTTATCAGAAAGACTAAGAGGTGGTAGCGTGGGTTGAAGAAAAATCTGGTGGTAGGAGGATGGGTTTCAGAGATGTGTGGTAGGGAGGTGGGTGACGAGGGCTTCAGAGAGAACGGGTGTTAGAAGAAAGGGGGGGGGGGTCCAGAGAGAATGGGTGGTAGAAGGGTGGGTTTCAGAGAGGATGGGTGGTAGGAGGGTGGGTCTGAGAGAAAATGCGTGGTGAAGGGGGACTCGCCTGTGGCACTGTAAGTTCCACACCGATTTCCAAGGTACCGTAAAATTGTAGGTGGAATTCTTTTGACTTGGGAGTACAGAACTCTTATTATGGTCATTCTAATCTGTCAAAAATAGCAATAAGCTGTTTTTCATGGTACTCTCTGTTAGTGGCACTTAGGATAATGCCTTGTGTATACAAATTTTCATTGTCACCGGATGTATGTGGCGAGTTTATGTTTGAATTAGAACAAAAAAATAGCCCAGAGCATAGAAAATGCACATGGTGTCTTTTTCTAATTTTCTTGAAAGTATATCTTTATTCAAAATACAATGGACTTAGACATCATTGAGCAACCTGCCGTGTTAGCGTGCAGTCTCCCCGGTCCTCCACCTCTGCTTGCACCCTCAGGCAGTCTCGCCCCTCCGACCACGCATTGGCCTCCCTCCCCTGCCCCTCTGTTTATCCCCGTCCCTCCCTCCCCTCCTCGCCAAGGAGTCTCCACATGCCGTCCCCACGACCCCTTCACCCCCGGGCCCCGCTCCATCACCTCCACCTGCCAGGAACAAGAGCCATCCAGCACTGCTCTCACCATCAACCATCCACAACACCGCCCCGCCAGACGCCTCCACACACCGCCACACTGAGCACATTCATCAAAATCAATCACATCGGGGAGTCAGATGGGCGGCCCTTCCCCTCCCGCCCGGGTTGAGAGGCAGAGTGGGCCAACTTCTCCTCGCGGTAAAAATCCCGTATGGCAGCCCAGCCAATCAGAGCGAAGGAGCGCGCGCGTACCTGCCTGCCTGCCTGAAGTGCTTGCTGCTGCTGCTGCTGCTGCTGCGTGGCGGTGATGCTGGTTGCAGCGCTACACACACAAACACGCACGCTAATTGTCCCCTTTGCCTTGCCCACGGTGATAGCTATTGCCTGAACACGCAGCCTCGGCGTCTAGGGTTGTGCTGTGTGACTGCAGGCAGAACTGGACTGCCTTGCCTATACTACTGGGTCTCCAAACTGTGGACAGACACCAAAATCTCTGTCAGTCAGGCCAAGCGAATGACTTCCTTCGACTCTGCAGTTAGATCTACCCATGGATCACGTGCCTATTTCCCTACATAAAAATTAGAGCTATAAATTAAGCCAAGAATTTGCAGTACAGTTGTTCACAGAATGCTGTCATACTGCAGAGTTTCAGCAGCTTAATCGCCCTTAACTTCTCACTCGCGAACGATTTTACGTTATTTGTCAGTATTCGAAATTAAATTAACTCGGCAGATATTTTAACTGTATGAATGTGAGTACTTTCTTCAACTTCTTGCGCTTGACGCTAGTTAAACTAACATCCCTAAGTGACAAACTTTTAGCGGTGCTTACATATTCACAAACATCAAGAGATATCTGTTTATCTTCGAAACTTTAGTTTTCAGGTTAGAGTAGAAATATAATCATTGATCTGATAAAAGCACACTTCAAAATATCATGAACAACACATCAGTGACTGCACCGAAAAAAAAATGAATATATTTTGCTGTGATATGCCTCTCGAGAAGTATAACTAATTTCCCTCTCAGATAAAACTAAACTACTACAATAAATATTAACCAAAGGGAATTCTCAGCTGCTGCACTGTCAGAAGTCTCAGCGTCTATTGCTGTTTACCATTCCAGTGTTCATACTTACCAGCTTTACATTTTAAACCTACAATCTGCTCAAGCTATCTTTTCTTTCTGCGTTTCACAGCTTCACGACATCCAGCGTTCCATCACTAAGATAGTTAATGTTCATATAACACAGCAACCACACTTCCAGTTGCCGTAACACATCTTTCAACAACACAGTATCCAGTGTGCCTGCGTTACGATATCCAGATATTCAATAAAACAATAACAATTCTTCCAGTACCTAAACAGTCCTCCAGTACCACAATATCTACTTTGCCTAAGTTAAAACTTTCTATTTTCCAGTATTACAAAATCAAAATTTTCAGCTACCAACAAATAGACCACTTGTTCCCAAAATATACAATTTTCCAATGATAAATATAATCTTCCACCACCACAACAACCAACATTTCTGTATCACAGCACCCAGCAATCCAGCACTACAACGCCCAGTCATAAAGTGCCACAATATAATCTTTCAGTGCCATAGTATTTAACCTTCCAGCACTACATTGCCGTATTTTTCAGTCCCACACAATGCAGTCTTCCCATATAACAACATCCAGCCTCTCAGTACCACAACATGCAGCTCTCCACTGCTATAGCTTCGAACCTTCCTCCACCATAAAATTCATTCATTATGACAAGAACTAGTCACTCGTCTAGCATTAAACTCTCATTCCTTTCTGTCCAGTTCTCTAATGAAATGAGTTAACCGTTACTCCTAGTCCTTCATGTGTGCAACAGGTCAACTCTGGAACTGTCTTCCTCTGTATTTCCTACCGCCTATGGCCTCCAGTCTTTCAAACGCAGTGTATCCAGGTAACTCGAAATGAACAAATCTTAAATTTGCCTCTCTGTTATATTGTTTTTTGTTTTTTCTTGGCGGGAACAGTCTTATGGGCTCCTCGCCTTTGGTTCCTTCTTTCTTGCATTAAAAAAAAGAAAGAAAAAAGAACACTCAGTCGTCTATAACTTCCTTTGTCTTCCTTCAGCACAACAACTGTTAGTCTCTCAGTATTTTTTTTGGCAACATTTAAAATATTTCTTCCGCTACATTCTTAGTCCTCTGACAACACAGCAGCCATATAGAACACAAAAGTCTTCCATCAACACTCGTTTAGTCTTTTAACACATTACCAGCCATCCAGTAACATATAAGTCAGTTTCCAACCACAACCACACAAACAAGTATCATCTATCAATAACACAGTCAGTTTACCAGCAACATAAAATTACATTATTGTCAGCACATATATCAGTCTGTCAGTAGTCTTCTTCCAGCACATAAGCCACTGTACATTAACCTGTCTCTCAGTCTTCCAAAAACACTTCTCATGTGGCACTGCATCTTTCAAACTACCATGAACAGTTTATCCAATCGTCCCGAAAATATATCAGTCTCAGCAACACATTTATGAGTCTTTAAGAAACACACATTTTTCTTTTGTCTCATCATGATAAAAATATTTAACACTCATCAATATTCTTTCCAGCAAAATTTGTCTTCCAGAAACACTTGCATATTCCAGAGTATCCCCCCTCTCCCATCAACCTTCCAGAAACATTTTGTCCAGCTTGCCAGGCAAACTCTTTTTATTTATTTATTTATTTATTTACTTTTTTTCTGGCAGCTATTTAGACATATTTCAACATCGTTTTTAATTTTCAGCGACACATGTCAGCGGTACATAAACCCAATTACCCTCCAACGCAGCAGTAGGAGTTTTAATATACCTTTTATCAGTCTTCCAGCGAAATATATCACATATCCATCAAAATATTATTTGTCTTCCAGCAACGCATCCTTCATCCCTTCAGCAAAATATTTCTCAGTTATCAATAACATTATCTGTTTACCATTTAGGAACATGTGATTTTGTGTCAACACCAATAATCAGTCTTCAAGGAAAACATTTCTTTTCTAGTAATCTATTCTCATTCTTCCCGTAGTAATATTTTTTTCTTATAACAATACATGGGCTGAATCTTCTATCACTGTTAGATTCCCATCTTAGAACGTACTGTTAATCCGGCAGTGATGACAAAACTATAAACTATCTTATTCTCGCCACTGCCAGACGGTTTTATTCAGCCTGGGAATAGTTTTTCGTCGTCTAAGGGCTAAATCTTGCAACAACACTCACATATAATCCTCCAGGAAAGCACCATCCTCCCAGTCAGGTATATTAATTTGCAAAAATAATCGTAGTTAATCTTCCAGTATAACAATCACCTTTCTAATAAGGCATTTCTGTTCTTCCAAGTAGCCAGGATACAAGTAAATGCAAAATCAAGCCGAGAAAATGTAGAATAAAACACTAAGTTAGAAAGTAAGAGACTGAGGTGGCTGGAAGGAGAGGGAAGAGAGAAGGACGGAGGACAAGGTGAACAGATAAGACGGGAGACTATATAAGGAAGGATGGCGTGACGTGGGAGAAAAGGTCGTTACTGAGTAGGGACAGAAATGCCCGGAGATCCTTTTGTCAAGACCTCTACCACACTGAGAATACGACGGTAAGCAACATGCAGGTAGATGAATGGACAGGTGACAGTAAAACAGATAGATTCATCGGGTTACTAATGGGAAACACTTTGACCTGTTTCCCCTTCGTGTGCGTGTTAGTACTCCCTTCAGAATGCGTGCCTTCATGAGCCTGAGTGTGCCTAAAATTGTACATGCGTGCTCTGTTGCTGCTTGCCTCGGTAGTACAGTGCTCATGTGTGTTCGTGTGTCTTTTTTTTTCCTTAATAGTGTATGTGTAGGTGTTTTTGAATAGTAGCTTATGCAAAAAAGAAACAAACTTAGGTTGGGAACCTACCAAAGTTATTCCTTAAAATGAAAAAAAAAGAAAATAAAATAAAAGAAAGCCAGAAATAAGATCCATTCATTTCCAGATGTCTAGACACATTAATTTTAGAGGGCTTCAATCATGGGCAAAAGTAAAGGCAGATTGATGGCGGGTGTTCCAGAATTAACCAGTTGTGTTTATGAAAAAATGAGAAAACAGGTTACCTCTTGCACTGGACAAGGGAGTCAGTGAGAGGAGGGTAGATGCCTTTGTGTGTGTGTGTGTGTGTGTGTGTGTGTGTGTGTGTGTGAGTGAGTGAGTGTGTGTGTGTGGCCCATTAACAACCAGCCCATTACGCCTCTCATCACCTCATTTCCCAGACATAAAAAATTTCCTGTACACGAATCCCCGGTCACCCTCCACCAGGACGTCCGCCTAACCTGCTCGTAATGAAGGTGTTCACGACTTCCTGGGTGACGCACAGACAGACGGACGGACGGATGTGCTGACGGATGGACAGAGGTGTAGACTGTGTGGACGAATGGACAGAAGCGTAGATGGGCCGACATGTAGATGGCTAGAGGGGTTGGCTGATGGATGAGTTTGTGGATAGACGGGTGGACTGCTTATGGGTGGATGGACTCATAGACGAACAGAAGGATGTGTAAATGAATGAATGTACGCTTAGACGAGTGAGAGGAAATACAGGCAAATCGCACAGATAAACGGAAGTTAGCGTAAACGGTCAAACTGAGACAGATTAACGAACACATAAACTAACAGATGTAAGTGGAAATGGACGGAAGGGAGCGTAAACAGACGGATAGACGGTCGTGGAGATGGACGGAGAACCCCTAACCAAACCTCTTTATTACGTCTCTGGGATGAAGCTATTTCCTGCTCCCACCACTCACAATTTCACGTTTTTACCGTAGATTCTCAGGGTCGTTAGATTTACTTACAGCGCCATTACCTTCTCTTAATGTGTGTCCTCCTCCATTTATATTTCAATAAATTTCCCCAGTTTATTGGCATTTTGAAGCGGACATGAGCTCTTCGTGTTTATTGCCCAAGTCTTCACGGATACATACTTTTCAACTCTACGTCCAGGAATACAGGCTGTCGGATATCTAATTATTGCCTGCTTATCCCAGTTTATCTGTATTTCATGGCGAAGTTAAAGGAGCCTAATGAAGCAAACTAGAGCCTCATTATCTGTTCATTTCCTGGTGTGATGAAAAAAAAAAATCCAGTCCGACTCAAGAATGCGAGGCTTCCTGACCTGGTATTCCTTTATGCTCTGTTCCCTCTGACACTGCAGTCCACAGCAATTTTGTCTAGGGGATTTGGAAATGGCTGTGATAAAACCGAATCTCACTGTTTACGCATGGGTCAAATACACGGATTCTATAAACGCACTGTACTGGAACAGGGCTAGTTTTCTTCATACAAAAGAACAAGTAAGTATCTGCCATCGCTCGGTTCAGGAAAAAACACAAATTCATGTGGCAGAAAAAAAAAGTTCATATTGTGGTCATTTAACGTTACTGCTTTAGACCTGTATGCAGAATATTGGAAACTATTTCCTCGATACATTAAATTTGTGGATGAATAGAATTACTCAGGAAGTGGAAGATCGAGTGGCATTTGACAGAGATGGCCTTAGAGACACATCTACATATCCACTCCAGATGTATATTAGCAGCAAAAATTTTCCTGTACTCTCCATTCCACAGAGATGCATGCTTTATTTAGCCAGCAATTAAGTGATATGCACAGCTTATACTGCAGCAGCATGATGTTTGGTCTTTCATTCTCGTCCACTGTTTGTCATTCATCCATTTAATGGGCAAGATCTGAGTTGTAATGAAATCGTTTCGGTCAGAATATTGATCCTAACGTCTAATTGTGGGTTTTGTCAGTATTATATATCAGTTATTATTTAGAGCTTCTTCTTCTACTCTTGTGTTACTCTGGAAGGAGTTCTTGCTTATCACTCATAATGAATTTGATTTAGGCTCCCTCCCACTCCTTATCATGAAACAAGGCGAGTTCTGGTGTGTGTGTGTGTGTGTGTGTGTGTGTGTGTGTGTGTGTGTGTGTGTGTGTGTGTGTGTGTGTGTGTGTGTGTGTGTGTGTGTGTGTGTGTGTGTGTGTGTGTGTGTGTGTGTCCTAGCCCCGCCTCTCCTCACTGTGCTCCAGGTGCCACGCTCGCCACCATCACTCATACTTCGCCATAAACACGCTATACAGTCCTCGCTTTCCCGCGGATTATATGGCGTCTGCAATATCAATCTCACCCCCTTCTCGTCCATACACACTCATGGACATTATAGCCAGCCGATAATCCACCGCCTCTACTTCCTATTGCCTTCTCCTGGTTAATGTCCCTAAGCTGACAAAGACGTGATATACTTCCCTGCCTAAAGACGATTCTCTGTGATATAATGTGTCTGGGCGGGGTATGACGGACATGACCATAGTGTGGTGGAGACGCAGTGGAGTAGTACACGAACTTTTGTCGCGGACTGTACGCTGTCTTTCTTATTCTGGCGAACGTTCATGAGCTGAAACGATGTAATATGCTTCCCCGCCTAGGTAACTCTTTGATGGATCAGGGAGGACATACCCCGAACCTGAAGTAGACCCAGAAGTACAGCGGGTGAATTTTTATCCCCGTCTGAGCACAGTTTGGAAGGTGCGTGTCGCCTACTCCTTCACCTTAACGTACCCAAACGCCCCTCTACCTCACATCGTCTCTGCACACATACACGCTTGCCGGTACGCTGAAGACGCCCTGGTAAGGAATTTACGAGCCGTGAGTTCGTACACGCAAGAGGGAAAATACACACAAGCGTGGCGAATACACACGCCGGGCGATGGATTTATTTAGTGTTCGCCTGATAATGGTGACTGGCAGATGGCGTCATACCTTTTGCACCCCCTCCACTAGTACTGTGTGTGTGTGTGTGTGTGTGTGTGTGTGTGTGTGTGTGTGTGTGTGTGTGTNTAGTGTTCGCCTGATAATGGTGACTGGCAGATGGCGTCATACCTTTTGCACCCCCTCCACTAGTACTGTGTGTGTGGGTGTGTGTGTGTGTGTGTGTGTGTGTGTGAGAGAGAGAGAGAGAGAGAGAGCGAGAGAGAGAGAGAGAGAGAGAGAGGGGAGGGGAGCTGAGTATCGGATCTTTGACTGAATGTTGAGTAAAATTCCCTGGGATATTTCATTCCCTCACTAAAGTTTTATATATTATCAGTTTTACCCAGGTTACTACCAAATCATGCTTTTAATAAGCAAGTTAGACAAGGTCTTCAAGAGTGACAGGGTTAATACAGGCTGTGTCTGTCCCCTCACTTTCGGAGTGCGTCCTCTAACCTGACTAAAGATGTATATGACACACTTGAGGCCATTTTCTCGCTAGTTTACATTTTGCATCAACTTTTCCTCTATGACTGGTTTTCTGCATATTACACTTTACATCCTTTTGGTTTAAACTATATCGATATCAGTGTATATAAACAACGTATAGGAGAGTATCAGAGCAAAATATGCAAAATGAATTTCTAGGGATGAGTTCCAGCGTACTGATATGATTTAAGTAATATACGAGATAATATCAAGGATTAATAGACAAAATAAATCTCTAAAGTACAAGTGCTACGAAGTCTTTCAAGCCAAAGAGAATACGACTTTTACACTGCCTGTTTCGGTGATCCTATGAAGCTCGTACAAGGAAAACCAATGACAATCACGAGTTAACCTTTCCCCTCCCATCCCCTCCTAAGAACCACCCCTCTCCCTCTCAGTCCCATCCCCTTCCCTTCCCCTTATTCTCTATTCCTTCCCCTCCCTTCCTCTCATTCCTCCTTCCTCTCTTCCCTCCTCCCTCAAAAAAAAAAAATAAATAAATAAAATCCACATCTTCCCCTTCCTCTTCTCCCCTCCCCCCGTAAAATCCTTCCTTGCCCTCCCCCTCCCCCCTCTCTCCAAAGGCGCCGCCACCCCCCCAGTTAACCCATTATTACCGCCATTCACATTCTTGACCGGTTTTAGGAGGTCCAGATCGCAATCATGCCCGCCGACACGTAAATCCGGCCCGCACCTAGACTGCTTGGGCCGAGAAGTGCCGAAGTGGTAGAGTCTGGGTCGGGTCGGGTCGGGTCGGGTCGGGTCGGGTTAGGGTTATGTATGGTTCGGTTAGGTTCGATAAAGTAGAGCCAGGAAAGTTAGGATCGGGTACGGTCGGGTCGGATGGGGTTGTGTCGGGTCGGACTGGATTGGGGACGAGTCGATAGAGGTTAGGGTTGGGCTATACTGCGTTGGGTTGAGTCGGGTCGGGTCGGGTCGGGTCGGATCGGATCGGCTGGGTTAGGGTTGGATCCAGTTGGGTCGGGTCGATACGGGATAAGATCGAGCAGGGATCCGGTACTGACGTGTCGGCCTATTAGAATTAACTGTTTTTCTTTAATCTGCTGTGGATTTTATAGCAACAAAAAAAAAAAAAAAGCAACATAAAACGAGGACTTGATATAATTCGGAATTCCAGGAATGCAAATTTTTTTCTTGCTCTTTTTTTTTTTCCCTGACTGCCCATGTATTATTGTTGTGACCTGCAGTGTGATGCAAGGAGAGAGGGTCAGAGAAAGGGGGAAGGGGTCAGTGGGGAGGGGTGGGGGTTTGGAGGTGTTAGGGGGAGAGGGGGGTGGGTGTTGAGAGGGGGGGGGGGGGGGGTCAGATTTTGTAAGGTACGGGGGTGTTATGAGGTAGAGAGGCTGAGGTATAGTGAGCCTGGGATGGACGTGTTGTGAGGATTGAGTGGGGGTGTTGTGAGGTGGGATGGAGGACGTGCTGTAAGTAAGGAGTTATATCTGGTGGGGTGGGGGAATGTTGCGAGGTGGAGGTGGGGTTGTTGTGTTAAGGAATGATGTTTTCGTTAGAGCTGCCATATCGAATTCACAAATGCCGCTAACCTTGCTCTGAATAGACGGTAGCATGTCGCAAGTTATAGAGCACTACAGAATACTTCTTGGAAATAATGCTATAACACGTATAATACTCTGAATACTTTGCGAAAATCTCCAGGATATCATGTCGCTAAGCACGGAAAATTGTCTCTAAATGTCTCGAAAAAAGCAAATAAAAAAAAACAGTTACCGTGTGTGCCATTCTCACGCCACCCCCATGACTCCACCACACCCAGAATTAGTCCTCATGAACATTCTGCTGAGTGTGATGGGGAGCTGAATATGACGAGGGCTCAAGTATATGCTATCACGAGCTGATGGGGGTAAAGACTGCTGGATTATACACCTTTAGCATACCTCTTTTTTTTTCTTGTCATTAGATTTCATATCATCACTTCCCTCTTAGTTAAATGTGACGAGGCCTGGAATATATGCTGTCAGGAGGTGAACGGTGTAAATGCTTGAATTATACAGTTTAGCTTCTTAGGTGTTTTTTCTTATTCTTGCCTTATGCTTTCGTAGATTTCTCCTTGAATTAGACGAGGGTTTAGAGTATATGCTATCAGGAGTTGACTGCTGTAAATGCTTGGAATATGCAGCTTTTCGCATACCTCCTGAAAAATACACTGTTTGCTAGCTGAAAATGAAGGGGGTCAGAGCCTTACTATTACCATCATGAGTTGTGTTTTGTTTATGCTGCATGTGTAGGATTTTGTTACGCTTGCTTTTTCCTCTTCATCGCATTTTAATCGAGAGTACAAGCTACACCTCATCTCCGCTGAATTTGATGAAAGCCACTATATGCCCTAAGTGAGCTGTGATGTAAATACTGGGAATATCAGCTCTTACCAAACTAGTTTTGTACCTTATACTACTGTCTTCCCCTTCAGCTTAGTCAAAGGTTTACCATTACTCTGATGAATACGAGAAAAGCCGGGATGCATAATATACGCTCTTGGAATACATTTTAAGGATAAGAGACCATCTACGTCCTGGTAGTGCCTGCGTGACAAAACCTCTGGCCACTTCTGGGGTTTGACTCGTAGCGCGTTGGCCTCAGTGCATTCCGACTCGAGAGCTCTACCATCATGCCACCAGGCGTCTAAAGCGGTAAAGGAAAAGTGCTAAATAAAGTCGTAATGAGTATAGATGTTAATTAGTAGTTATGAGTAGTATGGACAAAGTGAGACAGAGAGAGGGAAAGAGGGAAGGGGCATGAGGAAGTGA
>JAGKTI010018744.1:4726-17474 GCA_018397915.1 Birgus latro | reverse complement strand
TGTGTGTGTGTGTGTGTGTGTGTGTGTGTGTGTGTGTGTGTGTGTGTACGTATTTGCATATTTTTTCTTTAGTGTGTGTGTGTGTTCGCATGTTTTTTCTTTACAAAGCAACACAGTTTTGTACATCCACCGTGGTAAGACGATGAATAAAAATTCTATTAAACTTTCGTAAGGACCGTAGTCTCGGTTGTCTTCAAAAGAACCATGGACGGTGTTCCAACGTACACAAAAGCAAATCAGTGTGTTCAGAATCTGGATTAAGCGAAGAGAAAATGAGGATGCTGATTAAACGCGATTAATCCATTTCTTCCATCATCTTGTATACGTCTTGACAGATACACTGATAAAGCTCCACATATCAGTATAAAAAACATGGAAGTTATCAGACACTCAGTCTCTCATCGAAAAGAATGAAAATGCTTCGCCATCCTACGTGACTTAAATACACTTTATGATCGAGCGATAAGAATAAGAGGCTGATAACTCGATAACCCACATCTGTGCTGGCTGACACCTTTCTGACGCTTCGATAGCGTTTATACGATTCCTTCTCTAGAAAGGTGTATTTTAACCCTTATTCTCATGGTGAGGGGCGCCTTTTCTTGGCGGCATTGATGTACCCGGAAGGAGGGCCTGTCCATATACACTAATGTCTCATAACTATCCCACCTGCCAAAGAAGGATGGTGGGTTGCAGTAGTATCCTGCAGTCCACTGTTCACCTGAATATGAGTCTGGGATTGCAAACACCATCCCTTCAGCAAGAGGGCGTCATTTATATTTCATTCTTCCTGTATTCACTCAACTCAAGAGAAACTTCTCGAATTGTAGGAGTTAGCTGTAGGCTACTCTTCATTAATCCTTTAAACACGAGAGGCTTTTCCCAAGTCGAATAAAACCATTTGAAAGTGGCAATTTATTTGAGGAAAAAGGACGTCATGAGATTTAAGGAATTAACCTCCTTACTAAGATGTTGCTGTTTTATTATATATTTTTCTGTCTCCAATCGATTTTTATAAACCTTAGAAGAAACTTTCCGAAACTGGAGAAGTCTGATGAAGCCAACATTAAGCGCTTCACCTCGAGGCGTGTCTTCCAGGCTGAATAAAATTATCTGAAGTTAGCAAGGATAAAGTACAAAAGACTTTCTCGAACTAATATGGGGACTGTTCTGAAACTGGTCGTACTTGGCAGTGCTGATCTGGACTGGACTGCACGGTGCTTTACAACTGCGTAGACTGCCACTGGTCTGATCTAGTTTAAAATGGACCCTGCGATGGACCGGGGGGCGGGAACGATTCAACAAGATTGATCTGGGATGACCTGTTCTGGACTGTGCTCTGGAGAGGGATGATGTGAACTAGATCGATGTGGATAGTGGAAGATACGGTTGGACTGAGAAGGGAAGACTGTAGGGTGTGAGGTTTATAAAAACTGATCCTACAACTTGTTCTCACAGCCGACCCCAACAGCACCCTCCCTTCCCCTCTCCCCTCTCCTTCTCCCTACACCACCAGTCTACATTCCCCTCTCTTCCCTTCCCCTCTTCCCCCTATATTACCAGTCTACCCCGACCTCTCTTCTCTCCCCTCCTTCCCCCCCCCATTCCTCTCTCCTGAACCACTCACCCCTTCCCTTCCCCGTACACCACCAATCTACACTCCCCTCTCTCCTCTTTCTCTCTTCCCCCTATACTACCAAGTCACCTTGCTCTCTCTTCTCTCTCATCCTCCCCCTCCCCCTTCCATCCCTATTACACAAGCCCAGCCGCCACGGTGAAAGGCCACGGAAGGGAGCGCATGGGAAAACACTCCTCTCCTCTTTTTTGCAGAGTCTCTGGTGCAATATTTTCTCAGGATAATTCCCTCCGCAGCGTCCTGGTCAGTGAAGGTACCTCCCATATGGTCAGCAAGTGCAGGGGCGAGGGGATGATGAGATACACGAACTAGGAGCAAGGATGTCTAGCTCTGTAAGGGTGAGAAGCTGTTGGGATACGTGAACCAAGATACAGGATGTCGACTAGCACTTTTAGCATCGGACCTAGTGATATTTATTTCTATCCAGCGCAGGATTTCAACGACCATACAGAGTCTGCGCAAATTTCCATACTAAAGAGACCTGACCAATATTTCTCGGGATTTATAGAGTTTTCGTGCAGCTACCAACGCTCTACCGCTCTTGAATTTCGTGTATAATAAATTTAACGATACTATAGTGATCCGAACAATATTTTTTGGGGGGATTTATAGAGTTTTCGTGCAGCTACCAATGTTTTAGCGCCTTTTGACTTGGGAAGCGCGTCTTGGAGCTTAAGGACGCGTTGTGGTTACTGAGCAACCCCTGTCAGATTTGCGGGGAGTCTCACACGCATACCTAACCAGACAGTCTTGATACTACACAGATAAGAGTAAAACGTATGTATATCTAGGCCAGGACCTTGATCTTCTAGGAACAGACTGTGCCTTGACCTTTTGGTTGGAGTCATTGGGTATTTTATTCAGGTTAACCCCTTAAATTTGATGACGTATTTTTTTATTTTGTTCTTCCTATCTCTAAACTGTTATTCACCTAAGGATAGACTTAAGAAACTGGGGAGGTTAGATATAGCCTTCAGTTACATCTTCAAGGCAAACGATCTCTCCCAGGTTGAATAAAAAACCGTCTTGAGTTTGCACAGCCAGTTACGTACGATATCACAGTGAAGGGGTTAATTTTTCTTTGATGAAATCTTAGTGGTCAAAGACTTCCATAAATATCTAAGTGTACGGTAACATTTTCTTTGGTACTGCTACCCACAGGAATATCATATTGGCGAAAACCAGACGATTTTGTTCAGTCCAGAGAAATGCAAGCGGTCACAGGGTTAAGGCGCTACTGTTCTAACCCAAGAAGCTGCCGGAGGGTTTTCTATTGTCCAAACGCTGCCAGGGAAGTAAGGTGGTCTCCTACAGCTTAAATGATCTGGACTACGATAGCTTACACTCGGGTCTTGGTCCGAAATGGGTAATAAGGACTGGCATCTACTTACTATGTATCTCCCTCCTGATTATTCAAGCATTCGTTACTAGATGAATGTTTACAGATAGGCTTACACGATTAGTGGCATTAGTAAGGGAGTCAATTAGTTACACAGCATTAGTATCCAAGGCATCACGGTGCCTAACTAGCCTCATTACGAAGAGCCTTAATTTGCGTCAGTGCAGAGGGGATACCGGGCACAGTAATACCACCTGGGATACCTAAGCCTCATCTACCCAAGTCTCCCAGTACGCTACACTACGGCACGTGCACCATACTGGCATCCTGAGCACGGGCAGTAAGGAGCGTGTGTTACAGTCGTTACAGTTGGAGAGCTGGCTTGAAGGGATGAAAAAGGGGAGATAAAATAATGCATTAGTTGGTGTTCAGGGGTTGGCAGTGTTTGAGAAGCAGGAACTGGATGATATGAGGAGATAATCGTAATTAGGTGTGTAGAGGTGTATTACTGAAGAGGGGTGAGAACCGGGTGCAGAATGAAGAGAAATGAGGGGAGATGAACATCGTACATCAGAGGAGTTTGGTTTCGGTACGATTAATTTACCATAATTTGTACCAAGGGAGAAATACGGTACCGTACCTCAAAAAACAACTTCATATCCTAAGAGTACCTGAATTATGACAGAGTGAAATGATTTCGGATGATAATTTACTGTCATGGAAATCTGGTAAAAACACACCTGAGCATAATATTAGCATTTTTTTTTTTTTTTTACTCCATGGATACTTATTCACAGCAATAATTCGCTAAGATATTTTAAGAACGCTCCCCCAGGTCTGGGCAAATCAGATCACCTTGGGAAAGAGAATCTCGGCGTCTTATCTGTATGAGCACCTTGCATGAGCAGCGAAGCGCACACGTACCCACGCTTGAATGCAAGCAAAGCATTAACTGTACCTGATGCACAGTGACGTCATCGGTATCTCAAGGACTGCATGAGAACTCATTCTCGAGGGAAAAAGATTTTAGGCCTGTGATAGTGTGTGTGTGTGTGTGTGTGTGTGTGTGTGTATGTGTGTGTGTGTGTGTGTGTGTGCGCGCTGAGGCTACCACAATATGTCTTGATATAACAGTGCCGTGAATTCTTCAAAAGGAAGAATTATACTCATACTTCAAGTAGTAACTGCAACCCCAGGCTCATCTGAAACATGAACCCGGTGTGCTTAAGGCGGGAGTTACTCTCATCTTGCAGTCCCCTATCTTTCTTTCGGGGGATAGGGAGGAAGTTAAGGGACGTTTTCCTAACCGGGCAAAGGAGGTGTTTACTTATTTCGGAGCCATCACATGAAGGCGTCCCTCTGCAGCACCACCTATAACTGGAGAAGTTGTTTATTAAGAAGATACAATAGCCTAGGCCTGACTGGGAACCTCCTGAGGAACGATCGAAGGCAGTGTGTGACTCTACATAACCTGAGCTCCGGGTCAGTCTTCACCAGTTAAGCTTGATCCATACTTGCATCACCTCTAAGCTCTGTGCCTGGCCAGACCACCTGAGGACCGAGGCCATTTGAACGGTTTGGCTCGAAAAAAAAATATATATATATTGGTAGGTACTTTTGTCATCCACTAACCTGTATCGTACAATCGCTTTCACTTAAAAGAACTACACGGGCTGTTACATTGAAAGTCTTATGTGGCACCAGTGAATTTGTTTGCATCTCATGTACACTTGGGCCTGACCTCTATAACTGGGTTGTTCCAAGTCATCAGACGTGAGACGTAAGCCAATAAGTAAGTGTCAGATACCAACACGCCATTCCCTGTAGTGAAAACGACTGCATCCTGATTTCGTATCGTGTCGTACTGAGCTACATGCACTGGAGGAGGAATGAATGGGTAACGTGTTGGGAAAATACTTGTGGGTGGAGAGAAAATGCTGCAGGAAAGAAGAAGTGAGAGATTGTGTGAGCAGCAAAAATGAGATAAGATGTGTTATCACTCATGATCCTATGACTCACCCTCAGATGAATAAAATCGTCTGGCGTTCGCTGAAATAGAGTACTAGAATTGTCCCAACCATGAAAGGGCTAATTCCTCAATTTTTTTTACATTTTAATCCTCTCACTGCTGCCAGACGATAGATTTGTGCTTAGGGAATACACGTATTGAATGGGTTAAGGATTTGACATAAGTAAGTATGAAGCAGAGATGAAATGTCAGGAGCGAAGATGAGTAGGGAGAGGAAGTGTGACGAATACAAATGTGGGAAGAGGGATACTGATAAAGAGTTTGGAAAATGATATGGAAGATGTAGAGAGAGTGTAGAAACAGAAAGGGTTTGGAGACAGGGAGGGTGTCGAAACAGACACAGTTATGGAGAAAGGGTGAGGAAACAGACATGGAGAGGAGGGTGTGGAGTAGAGACAGATATGGAGAGAGGGTGTGGACACATATTCGGAGATAGGGTATGGAGACTACAGGTGTATGGAGGCAGGGTGTGCAGACAGATCCGAAGGGTGTGAAGACAGGTATGGAGGATGGGTGTGGAGGCAGACATAACAAGTATGAAGGATGAGTGTGGAGACAGACACAACAAGTATGGAGTGAGGTGTGGAGAGACAATACGGAGACAGGAATGAGGATGCTGACGATGGACAGGGTAAATGCAGAAGGCGGGTTATGAGAAAGGCCTGGGAAATATTTTTAAGAAAAATCTTAAAAGTATAAGAATTTTGTTTACTTTGATGGCTGGACATAGGTAGGCCTACGAATATTTAACTCTCGCTAACTTCAGACGTTTTTATGCAGCTAAGGGAAAGCCTACACAGTCAAAAGGTCAAATGAAGGGGAAGAACATGTGTGCAAAAAAAGGCTATGGGAAGATGGCTGGGGTGAGAGAAAGCGCGTGGGAAAGTGGGGTGGTGAGAGAAGATGAATCCAGCGGTAGTGAGTGTACTGGATGGGCGTGTGTGAGAGAGAATCTTACTGGGAGACAGTGTGAGGATTTTTTTGGAAATATGTTGAGAGGACGTGTAAGAAATGGAGTGTAAGTAAATTGAGTGTAGCAGAAGAAAGGAAATGTAGGAAGAGCATGTAAGAGAGGCTAACTCGAGAATGTAAGGGAAACTTTTGAGACCTGTACAGATGCATACGGAGAGGCTGTGTAAGAAAAAGGGCGTAAGAAAAATGAGTGTAGCAGGCGAAAGGATATATAAGAATTTATGTGTAAGACAGAGGCTAACCTTAAGACAGTAAGCCAAGGGAAGTTTTTGAGAGCTGTATAGAAAGAAGTGCATAGGGAGAGGATATCTAAGGAAAGGAGTGTTAAGAAAAGTGGGTATAACAGGTGAAAAGGATTGCAAGGTGAGTGGATATGAGTGAAAGGAGTACTAGGAGAATGAGTGTGAAAAAAGATCTGAGAGCTGTGCACAGAGAGAGATGCATAGATAGAGGGTGTGTAAGAAAGGGCGTGGTTGGATAAACGTGTGTGTGGGATGCGAAGGTGAGGTAAACATAGTTAGACCCTTCACATTAACCCCCTTGCTAAGAGAAGCCGCCCCTCGGATGAGAAAATCGTCCGGAAGTAAAGGGTAAAGAAAGTGTCATCGTACTGAAGGAATTAGAGCCTTCACTACGAGCGATCTCTTCAATGCGGAATAAAGTCGTCTGGTGGTTACAAGAATAAAATTAAAAAGATGTCTTCGCACTGAAGGGGCCAACTGACAAAAAGGCATAGGCTATAATTAAAAAACAAGTGTGCATGTGTGGGAGAAGGTTTTGAAAGGCATGGATGTGCGGGACTGGGAATTTGTGTGTGTGTGTGTGTGTGTGTGTGTGTGTGTGTGTGTGTGTGTGGGTGTGTGTGTGTGTGTGTGTGTGTGTGTGGGTGTGTGTGTGTGTGTGTGTGTGTGTGTGTGTGTGTGAGGAGAGAATTTTGGAGTGCTTTACTAATAAAGAGTAAGGATGTGGACAGCGAAGAAAAAGTGAGGGAGGAAAGGGAAGTGTGGGGAGATAGGGAGAGAGGTAAGGAGCTAGACAGAGAGGAGTGTGGCATCACCTCACTCTACTGGCAAATACCTGTAGGCATTCACTTGACTTCCTCAAGGCTAAACTTCATTCTAACACTTTCACCTCGATGGCTATATTTTCAGTTTTATACTTGCCACCTCCAGATGATTCGTTTACAGGTTAGAAAGACTACTTATTCCAACGACTCCTTCACCACAAGAGACAGTTTCTGTTTTATTATTGCCACTCTCAGGCAATTATTCTACAGTTGGGAGTGGCGTCTTGTAGTGAAAGAGAATTCATTCTTTATTGGTTCGTTTGCCACGAAGGAAGGACCTTTCTTGGTGACAGAGTTCGAGCTGATCCTCTTCATCTATGAGTAGACAGAGACCATGTGTTTATAATGTAAGTGCATATACAATACAGGTTGGTAGGAAGAAGGGAAGGGGGGGGGGGAGAGAAAATGAACTACACAGTAGCAGTATGTGGGTGAAATTCTTTCTTCATCTCCCGACATGAGTAAGGAGGGAGGGAAGGAGGGAAAGGACAGCACAGTATTAGTATGTCTGTGTAATTCTTTCAACAACCACCCTCATCTTCTGTTAACCATTTACATCGGTAGGATGGATAGAGGGATGGAACACAATAGCAGTATGTGCGTATAATTCGTCCTTCAACCATCCTCATCGGTGAGAAGTAGGGAAGGAGAGATGAAGGGAGGAAGAGAGGGAAGGAACAATACAGTATCATCATGTGGGTGTGATTCTTCAGTCAACCCACATCTTCCGTTGGTGACTAAGCTCGCCGCGGCAAGCTTCAGTATCACACTCTTAGTCAGTGTGTTACTAGGTCTGGCCATTTTTTGTTGCTCTTATCAAACTGTCACTCCCCACGGACCTCGAGACATAACTCGACTACACCACCACACACTCTAAACTTGACGCCTGGGGTATCATGACTTTTCTTTAAAATATATTCTTACTGCAAACAGTTTTAAGAAGTTGAAGAAGCAACTTTTCGCATCGTAGAGGAGAGATATAAAATGTTAGTCCTTTCACATCTTCTTAAAGTTTGTACTTGCTGCCGGCAGACAATTTTTTCAGTTTGAGTGAGACATCGTGTAGTGATGGAATTAACTTCTACAGCCCGAGTCTGTCTTGCTTAAACTAAATAAAGTCGTCTGGCATTAGCCACAATAAAAGAAGAAAGACGTGTCCGAGCTAAATGGGTTAATGCCCTTAATTATGGCGCGTTAATGAAGGTTTTGTGTGTTAATTAGGAAACGGAAACGACACCTAAAAAAAGAGCCAGTTATGTGCTCACCCTTCAGCTTGGTCCACTCTGGCGGCTCCTGCACCTCCACGAGATCTGTCGCCTCATACTCCAGGAACATAAACATAACCGCCCCGAAGATGAGGTAGGCCGCGTACCCGATGCATAAGAGGAGAGAGTGGTAGGACTTCATGTTTTCCCACTGCCTTATTGCACAAACCAGGTTCTTTCACTTTAATTTGACGGAGATTTTCGTCCTTGTGCAACTGAGTTTTCGAAGATCAGTGGCAAAATAAGATAACACTACGCTTCGACATCCTTTCCTTAACAGTTCTTCGTGAGAGCACCATACTCAAGTGTTAATCTCTTCTTACAGATCAGCATCCAAGATACAGAGACGGCAACTTAAGGCCAAGCAAAAGTGAAAACAGTAGCCTACAGGACGTTGCACCTCCTTCCTTATCATAAATACCACCTAATCCACCTTTTCTCCGCTTTATATCCTCTTCTTACTGCGCTTAGCGTAGAAACTGAGTGGTTATGGTGAACTTACACTGTGTGGTCAACTGTGCAGGTGTCTACTGAACACTTCACGATTATTTACAGGCCAAACCAGTTACTAGGACGCTGCATCTCTGAGCCTGACCATAAATCTCACCAAATCTGTCATTTCTTCGTAACGTATCTGTGCATTACTGTATTTAGCTTGGTAACTGAGTAGGGTACGATGTAGTTAGACAGCGTGGTTATCTGTACGGGTGGTAGTGCTTCATAGCTGGATCAACACGTGGTATGGCAGTGGGAATCGAGCGAGTGTGTCCCTACCACAACGCTGCTCGGCTCAACACTGCGGTCACCTCTCAGCCAGTCAGCACAGTCAGTCGCAACCAACGCTCTCTGCTCGCCCTCGCTTCCTAACCCCCCCCCCTCTTCCCCCATCCTTCCTTCCCCAAGTCGACCCTTTCCTGCCCAATCTTCCCAAGGGCACGAATTCACGAACAGGCTTAAAATAATTCCTTGTCGCAACTCACGATTTTTTTTTTTTTCGCAGGACACATAGTGAAACGAGAGGACATTAATTTACAAGCAAATTTACAGTCTAGAGTTTTATATACGAGAAGAAACTAATCACAGGTCACAATTGTTTCTGCAGGATGGATGAGGAAAGGAGAAGACATTAATTTACAAAAATGTTTACAGTGAAGATTTTCACATACGGGAGAAAACTAATCAAAGGTCACATTTGTTTTTGCAGGAAGGACAAAGAGAGGAGAGGAGGAATGAGAAGAGGACATTAATTTACAAACGGATTTACAGTCAGAGTTTCATTCGTGTGAGGAAAAGTCAGTGGCCACATTCGTTTCTGTAGGAAGACAAGGAGAGGGGAGTGACTGCAGAATCAACCCTTGTCTCTTGTTCGTCCTGCAAAATCCAAGATAAACTAAAACGCTGAGTCGATCGCAAGTGTGGAAGATTTATACTCGCATATTTAAAGCTGTATACTGGGGAGATACAACAGTTCCAACCCGACTTGGAGTCTTTTCATCGTAAGTTCGTTTGTGAATCCGAGCTCTGTCCTCCTCAGGCCCTGAGGGGATGTCGGTGGCCTTCGTGCCAAAGCTGAATCTGTCAGGGTAGCGCTGGGATTATCCAAGCTTCCAACCTGCAACTGAAAACTTCTCGTATTTTCAGTTGTTTATAAAAATCGTGTAGAAAATCCTAAGTTACTGAGGAATTCTAGTGCGAGAAACATTCACGTGGGCTGTAAAATAGCCAAAATCTTCTTCATTGCTCCGTATCCCTGCTCTTGCAGCTTGGCTCCCCCTGACTGCAAGAAATGCGCAGAAAGATCCTGAGCTTTGAAGGAATTCTGATGTCAATGTGATGCGAGGATGCTAAATACGAAATAAGCAAGGTAAATTTAACCTCATACTAAATATAATGAGAAAACAACCTAAATATTCATTTGTTGAGTTATCTATGCAGTCTTACTTTGTATCTCCCTGCTTATAAATCCTGGGCTTCCAGAGAATTCAAATGTATTTCCGTAAAATGAGGCTGAAAATAATGAAATGAGGGAGAATTGGGTTCAGGTGGATCCCAAACCGGCTTAGATACTCTCCCAGTTGTTCCATTATCCCTGCACTGGCAACTTTGTCTATCCTTGACTGTAAAATGCGCGTAGGAAATCTAGTGTGTTTCGGTGATACAAGGATAGTAAATATGAAACCAGTGATATTTAATTTGATACTTATCATTTAAAAAAAAAGGTAGAAAATCTCCCTGTTGCTTGATCGTCCCTACTCTCACAACTCTTCTCTCCCTAACTGCAAAAAAGTGCATAGAAAAGTCCTCAGTGTGGCATCCCTTGTCAAACAGTTTACCCCCAGCAACACCAAGGAAGGTCACGGTCAGCCCTGAGGAACCCCCCCCCCCACCCCCACCCCCACACACACACACCCACCCACACACACAGAGAGAGAGAGAGAGAGAGAGAGAGAGAGAGAGAGAGAGAGAGAGAGTTAATTAAATTAGTGTAATGGTAATAATATTTGAACATGAAACTATAGACAGCAAAATGCAAACTAGTCACTCTCCCGCGTCACCAAACTAATGACACAAATCTTCACCTTTTGCTTCCTCTGTCGTCATCAGCTTGCAACACCATCGTGAAACAAGGACTTCTCGAATGCAGCTTTTTCCACCTTGAACTTTGACTTTTGGCTCGATTTTCCTCACCAACCACTTTTTCTTTTTTCCTACCGTTAGTCATGACTGGACCTATTTATACTAATTACTTTTAGCTCTAGCGCTATGATGACGTCATTTACTTTGTATTGATTGTATTAGACTATTTTATTCTAATATATGTGGTGCTGGAGACGGACGCCTTCACTTGGTGGCACAGATATGACCGAGTTGCTCAGCTGCCTGCTTGTACAAACGTTCTCAGCTCCCTCCCTATTGTCCGAAAGGAAGCTGGCAGACTGTAGGAGAGGAAACGAAGTGCAACTTCAGGCTGCAGACCACTGGGTTCCCTCTTCAGATGAACGTAGGGCTACAGCAACAACAACAGCAACAACAACAACAACAAAAACAACTACTACTTCTACAAGATGTCCTTCCTAAGTTTCAAAATAAAATGAACTACGCGGCATTTCAGTGAAGGGTAGACTCAAGAGTGAGAATAAAAGTGTATATGTACTTACGACGCATTCTTCCTGGCATGCCACACCCCACCACTTAAACACCCACTTCCCTGCCCACATCACCACTTAAACATGCTTGGCCACTTTTTGTTCTTCCATATTCTTCTCCACACACGCTGTTCATGCATGTTATCTCTGTGGAAGGTAAGAACACGTGTAGAATTAGAAGGCTCATTAGCTCGTGTTATTAAATGATAGTGGTGGTGGTGGTGGTGGTGGTGGTTGTGGTGATGATGATGATTTCGCGTCACTGAATAATGATGATGATTCCGCGTCACTGAATATTAATGATGATGATGATGATGCTGATGATGACGATGGCAAATAAACTCCGTGGCAATGCAGATTTTTTTCACCTCTCATCACAGACCTGTCCACCAGAAAACCGGTAACGATTTGTTTTTGTCATATTCAGTGGACGAAGGCACGCGTAGGAAGGGCAAACCGGTAAGGAGGGAGGAGGAGAAGAGGAGGAGGGGATTTGAGTGTGTGTGTGTGTGTGTGTGTGTGTGTGTGTGTGTGTGTGTGTAAGAGGAAAACGTACCTTCATGTGCACCGAAAAGGAAAGAACAATTAAAAGAATATGAATAGGTATAAGCATTCGTATAACTGTGGACACCTGAAACAACAAGCTCCACTATTTACTCTGTTATGCACTGATAAAAACAACTCTAGTTCCTGTATGAAGATGGAAGCGTAGGTGAGGTCTAACATATGTATACTCTGTTCATTTTAACTTGGCGAAAAACTGCCATCTCTCCATCATGAATGCTGAGATGTAACACTAGATGAACGCCGGAACATGATGTGCTAAGAAGTTTTGTGGAAAGAATGTTAAGCCGTAGCACTGTCTTACTGCACCACTGAAATGTTAGTATGTGTATGGATAGATGCAGAAAGACTTAAGTATATGTGAGGGGTACCTGGTGTGGGAAGAGATGTACATGTTTGGGAAGATGCATAAAAAACGTAAACATATACGACAGGTGTGAGAAAATCGATGCAAGTGAGTGAGATTATAAATAAACGAAACATGTGAGAAGATGTAAAACGGAACCTGCATGTGTGGGAAGGAGACAAGTGTGGGTGGACATAAACAGGTGTACGCACAGACTTGGCAAGAGTTGCAGTGAGCTCTGACCAAATGCAAACAGTACGTACAGCTAGTGACAAAAGTTGGGCTAATCTACACAACTCTGTATTTTTTCACACTAAAGGTATGTCCGTCACTCTCCTCATCGTATGAGAGAGAGAGAGAGAGAGAGAGAGAGAGCAAACTCCAT
>JAGKTI010018743.1:0-14880 GCA_018397915.1 Birgus latro | reverse complement strand
CGAACGTGAAGCTATAAGAGAAGAAACGTCATCCTCAGCGTTTACTTTTGCTGATGGTGTCACAGTTTCTTCTCTCAAACGTGTTACTCTGCCCTGCTACATTGGAAATATGCATGCAACCATCGTGACTGATGTTGTGAACTGCAATATTCCCTTAACTTTGGAAGTGACCAGGTCAAAATTTGTGGAACTATCATTGATTTGAAGTCCTCATCTTCAGGCCATTACTTGCTTCCAATTTCTTCATGACTAGGTCGTGAATTTTGTGAAACAATCATGCTGGCAGCTCTTGGGGGTGTTGTAGAAAAAACCGCTTTGAAGCTTCACAGGCGATTTGGACACCCAACATCGGCGAATTTAATTAAACTGATCACAGACACTGTGATTAAAAGTTCAGAACTGGAGCGGGCTATCAAGGCTGTATCTGATGCTTGTACAGTATGTTGCAGATTTAAGAAAGCCAAGCCCTGACCCGTAGTCAGTTTGCCCATGGCGTCTAAGTTTAACGAAGCCATAGCCATGGATTTGAAAGCTTGGGGAAGGCATTATTTCTTAGTCCTTGTTGATGTGGCGACCAGGTATTGTAATGCGATAGTAATCGCGGATAAGTGTGCGCCCACCATTATCAAAGGAATATTTTGGAGCTGGATTGTTGTGTTTGGCGCACCTAGAAAAATTCTTACAGACAATGGCTGTGAATTCAACAATGCGGAAATGCGAGCACTGGGAGAAGCCATCAATATCAAGATCATGACAACGTCTGCAGAGAGTCCATGGAGCAACGGAGTCTGTGAGCGTCAAAATGCAGTCATTGGTGACATTGTTAGGAAGATAATGGCTGATAGCCAGTGTGAATTGGATGTGGCCTTGGCGTGGGCAGTATCGGCAAGAAATGTTCTCACCAACTACGCAGGCTTTTCTCCTAACCAGCTTGTTTTTGGTCAAAACCCTGGCCTGCCTAATGTGTACGCAAATGATCCTCCAGCCTTGGAACCTTCATCACTATCGAAAATTGTGAGAGACAACTTGAACGCTCTTCATTTAGCAAGACAAGTTTACAAAGACTGAATCAGATGAACGTTTGGCTGGGGCTCTGCAGCACAGTGTACATTCGAGTGACTTAAACGACATCCGAAATGGAGATGAAGTCTTCTACGAAAGAAATGACAGTCATGAGTGGCACGGTTCCGGAATTGTAATAGGCAAAGATGGGAAACAAATTCTGGAGAGACATGGCGGTGTCTACGTGCAAGTGCATGTGTGTCGTCTAGCGCGTGCGCCAGAGCAAGATACTAGAAAGTGGTGTCAGGAGTGATGAGAAGAACAATGTTGTCCAGGAGAAGCCTAATGACGATCCTTTGCAAATGTTGGATGACTATCCACCAGATGACAAGTCGGAAGATGGTGTGGTTCCAATTGATGAGCCTCCCACAGTTTCTATTCCGATTAATCAGCCTCCCAAAGTTTCTGTTGGTCAACGTATAAAGGAAATACATTCAGAGAGTGGAGAGTTGGTGTCTGGAAGGATTATGAGTTGGGCAGGTAAAGCCACTGGAAAGTACAAACACTGCTACAATTTGAAGAGGGACTCAGATGGCAGCACTGATTGAATAGATTTGGAGAAGGACCTTAGCGAATGGGAAGTGGTTGATGATGACGCAGAAATGCTTGTTCTTTTCAACTCTGAGGCCGTATTATGCGCTAAGGAAAATGAAATTACAAACTGTCAGAATAATGATGTGTATGAGGAAGTAGATGATGTTGGACAAGGTGCCATAACGGTTCGATGGGTTGTGACGGAAAAACTGAAAAGTGGAAAGCCTATTGTTAAGGCCTGCTTAGTCGCCAGAGGATTTGAGGAAGACACAGTGGATCTCCGAAAAGACTCGCCTACTTGTTCAAAAGAAGCAGTGCGTTTGGCACTTTCTTTGGCCTCCACCAACTGGTGGGATTGCCACACTATTTTGGACGTGAAAGTTGCCTACTTGCAAAGTAACGACATTGAGAGTGTTGTTCATTTACAACCTCCGCCTGAATATGCAAATGGTAAGTTATGGAGACTAAAGAAAACAGTTTACGGCCTTTGTGATGCTGCTAGGCATTGGTATCTGCGTGTAAAAGATCAATTGTTGAGTCTTGGAGCTAAAGTGTCATCACTGGATTCAGCGCTGTTTTCTTGGAGCAATAGTGACAAAGTCGAAGGCATTGTATGCATCTATGTCGACGACTTCCTTTGGGCTGGTACACATGAGCTCGAACAGCAAGTGATAAACCGTTTGAGTCAAATATTCCTTATCGGCAGTTCAGAATCAAAAGCCTTCAAATACGTTGGTCTCAATGTCATCTCCAACATCGATGGCAGCATAACGCTCGACCAATTCCAGTATGCTTCATCTTTGAAACCAGTCACGCTGAGTAAACATCGTGCAGCAGTAAAATCAGGAGAGCTGTCCGAGTCTGAGAAAACGGAGTACCGAGCATTAATTGGGCAACTCAGCTGGATTGCCACACACACTCGGCCAGATATTGCCTTTGATGTGTGTGAGTTGAGTGTGAATAGCAACCGAGCTACCGTAGCGGATTTGCTTAGACTTAATAAGGTGATCTCAAGGGTGAAGACTGACATCATGAAGCTATACATTCCAAGAATGGGGCCGATCGAGGGCTGTCATATAGATTGCTTTTCAGATGCCTCATTTGCCAACCTTGTAGGCAATGGATCTCAGGGAAGTTTTGTGATCTTCCTGCAAGATGCTAGTGAGGCAAGATGTCCTATATTCTGGCAGACGAGAAAGATCAGGAGGGTCGTCAAATCTACCTTATCTGCTGGGGCGTTGGCGCTGCTTGAATGTGCTGAGACTGCTATATATCTCGCCAACATATTGCGTGAGGTTTCTGGATGTGGAAAGATCAAAATAAAGTGTTTCATCAACAACAAGAGCCTGGTGGATGCCCTTTACTTCTGTAGGAGCGTAGAAGACAGGAAATTGTGCATTGATATTGCTATATTACA
The DNA here is from genome assembly GCA_018397915.1 of Birgus latro. Lineage (NCBI taxonomy): Eukaryota > Metazoa > Arthropoda > Malacostraca > Decapoda > Coenobitidae > Birgus > Birgus latro. The sequence goes on along the minus strand of JAGKTI010018743.1, from coordinate 11,867 downwards.
AGACATGTTGGAGCGAGGGGAGATTGATGAAGTATCTTGGGTGGATACATCACAACAACTGGCTGATTGTCTCACCAAGAAAGGTGCCTCGACCGAGCGGCTGCGTGCAGCAGTCAGCCGAGATTAGAAAGTTTATAATACTTCAGGAGACATCACATATCCGTATGTGGCCACAGACTGGGTCTTGATAGTAATTAAACAAAAGTGTATGTATTGGATGCATAGTGCGTATCGGGTGTTGATGGTACTCACACAAAAGTCTGTGTATTAGATACATAGTGTGTATCAGACGCAAATAGACCATCCAGCTTCATCCTTGGAATCATATGTCAAATTAAGAAAAGAGGACGAGAGTGTTTAGTGCATATTGCTGTTAGTGTGTGTGCGCGCACACACACCTGCTAAGTCACGAGTGATGACATCATCGGAAGGGTCCTGCGGTATGCAGCCGGGGGCCTGGGCAGTTCGTGTTGTGTGGCCGGTGAGTGTGGTTTGCCTAGTCTGACAATATGGATGTGAAACTATAATGTGGCATGAAAATGAAAAGTCAAGGGTAAGAGCAGTGGAGATGTGACTGCTGAGGAATGTATTTTGAGCACAGGGTGGATAGGATACGAAATAATGTGATTCGTGAAAGATGAGAAGTGAGGAGTCTGTGGACACCAGAGTCAAAGAGAGTGTACTGAGATTGTATGGTCATGTGGAGATAATGGATGACAGTGGAGTGGTGAAAAAGGTATACCTGAATGAATTTGAAGGAGGGAGGAGGCAAGGTAGGCCAAGGAGAAGGTGGCGGAATATGATGGATGTGTGTGTGAGGAAGAGAGGTTTGGAAGTCAGTGAGGCTAGGGGACTGACATGAGATTGTGCTGGCTGGATGAATATTGTGAGGAGAAACGCATGGTCAGGGATTTGGCGTCCCTTTTTAATGTGACAGCACCCCAATTAACTCTATCGGATATGTTTATGTGAAGCTGCAGAATGTGTTGAATGTTTTTGGTGTATCAGAGCCAGGATTCCGGGGGCTTGAATGGTGAGTGAATGGATGCGTGGCCCACTGGATTGGGCAAATTTTGGCTGTCTGGATGTTGCTACTCCTCACCCTGCCCTAGGGTGGGAAATGAGGTGCGAATGATGTTTTTTGTTTTTTTGTTTTTTTTTAATGCAACCCCTCACAAAAGCAGTCATTATCCACTAGGTTGGAATCATTCATTTTTGTTGGCATCTGATAGCACATACAGTATGACCTCACTACAACGGACTTCAGTAGAGCGGAATTCGCTTTTTGCGGAGCCAAGGAGCCGACCTGAATTATTTCTTACGTGTCAGGAAGACTCCGAAAAAGCTAGAAGCAGTCCGGACTTCCTAACCTCCGGGTGGGGCGGCCATATTGTCTGCACGGTTTGTGTTTTCATGCATTGGTGGTTGGCTGGCGGCATCATTGTTGTTCCCCCGTGCTCTGACCCCAGTCTGACCCACATCAGTTCTCTGGAAGTCCCTGATATACTGCTTGAGAGTGACAAGTGATAAGTGAAATATAAAAAGTGAACATCTTTAGTTTGTAAAATTGTAAATAATAGGGTGCATAAAGTGTACAGTATTTGAAAAGTGTTTAAAATTGAATTATATCAATAAAGTACTTTCTAAATGTTAACCCATCACATCCTGACCAATTTCCAACCTACGATACCCCAAAATCCCGAGCATTTTGGGAATTTTTTTTTATTGGCTCAAACCTTCGCTTTTGGCGAGAAACGTCAAAAATTCTTAGAGGAATCGCGATCGTATGCTTAAAAATGTTGATGCAGGTGTCATGCAACCTTATGTTTTCCTTCTTTTTCAGGGTACCTGGCTAAAGAAAACTAACTATGGAAGGGTTAACTAATTCAAGCCACTTTCAATTATTTATTTATTTATGTATTTGGTACGAATTTATGTGTAGTAACAGACTATATTGGTTTTTACACATTTATATAGTCAATAGAAGCATTGTTCAGTCACCAAACACATCCACATATGGCACCTTCCTTTATGACATTACCATCTCATCACTTCTGTTTGTTTCTTTCTCTAGCTTCTTTATTTCTTTGTCCTCCACCTCAGGAATCACTTTCACCGTGAATTTTGTCATTGGAGAGACCGTGGGGCAACATACCTGTACTGACCAGCTTACTGCTAACAGGTGAATTGCCCAGTGTGGGGGGGTAGGGGGGGTTAGGTGGGGCCAGGCAGTATCCCCGCTTGACAGCAGGTAAAGGAAGGTCTCTCACATATGCCTACCAAAAATCACCCATGAAACTTGAAAATTGTGCAAATTATGACCCTTGCAATTGCACGACATACCCGTACGTTGATGGGTGTAGATGTGACAAAACATCGCTACGTACCCATACGTTGATGGAATTCCTCGGGTTAAAAAATTTGTAAAAGGGTTTGCAGTAATATCAATATTAATACATATTTATGACATCAAGCTTTAATCACACGGCGAGCGGTTTGTGTGTTCGTCCGTCGGTTCGTAGCGGGCTGGCAGCGTCACTATTATTTCCCCGTGCACTACCTTAGTAAACCCATATAATTTCCCTCACCATCATTTCCCCAAAGTCCCTGATATACTGCTCGACGGTGACGAGTGATAAGTGAGATATGCAGACAAAGTGAACATGTTTGTCTGTAAGATTGCAAAAATCATGGTCTATGAAGTGTACAGTACAGTACTGTATTTGAAAACTGCTTAAAATTAAGTACACCATACGGCACGCAAGGTCGAAGCTACACCTCCAATTCCCGCCCGCTATTCAGCTCCTGCCAGTGAAGACAGTCAGGATGATGATTCACTGTTCCTTGACGATGACCCTGAAGATAATGGGTAATGATTTTGAAGGATTTGCTCTGAAGGATCCTTCACAAGGTGCTGAATCATGATAAACAGCCAGCAAGGTGGGGGGGTAGAGAAGGGTGAGCTAAGTGAGTCGGAATGGTTACGTAAGAAAACTTTTTTTTATAATGAGTTTTATTGTGACCAAGTTTTGCTTAAATTTTACTCTTATGCAATAAATTATTTATAGTGGAATTTGAGAAAAAAATAAGAGGCAAATGAGATATTGCCTGGAGTCAGAAGGAACTGGTGGAGGTGAAGCAGGATGGTGGCCATGATGCTTTTAATCAATGAAATGATATTGTTTTGTGTGTTACGTATGGCCATTATTGAGTCTAAACCTTGCTAAAATTATACAGTATTATGCAACGAATTATTTTTAGTGGCATTTTAGAAAAGCTAAGAGGCAAAAGGGATATTGCCACTAGTTAGATTGTTATGGAGCTGGTGGGGTGAAGCAGGATGGTGGCTATGACGCTTCATATATGAAAAATATCTTCCTGTGCGTGTTACATATGGCCTTTATCAAGTCTACACCTTACTAAAATTGTACTGTGTTATGCAATAAATTATTTATAGTGGTATTTGAGAAAAGTTAAGAGGCAAATGGGTTAATGCCCCGAATTAGAAGGAAATGGTGGAGTGAAGAAGGATTGTGGCTATAACATTTTTCATGTATGAAAATATCTTGGCAGGGGAAAGTCCATATGTCGCTTTTTTCGGAGTGGCTTGGACCCCAATTAGTCCATACTAGTGAGGTTTTACTGTACTGTACATTGTGCATTTTGTCATGAAAGAACAAATGCACATTGCTGGTACCTGCACAACTGTTCACTTTGTACTGTACCTTTATTACACTTAATTAAAATATTATATTGCGTGTAAATGATGTAATGTGCGATATATGATGCTAATTTCACATGTTTTTGCAAGGCAAATGTGTAAACATGCATGGAAAAGTTTGGGAGGAGTGAGAGAATTCTTTTGATTGGAGATAAGAATGGAAAAGTAAGGAATGTGAAGGTGGTTTAAGTAGTTGGTGATTGAGAAGGGTCTGCAGAAATGGATGAGAATGATACTGCTTTAGTGGACATTTGTGTGGGGATGGAATTGGTGATGGCCAATGCCTTCTCTAGGCACAAAATTATCCTCAGGTATACAATGCAAGTGATGAGAAGGGTGGATGGTGAGCTGATTGAACAGAAGGTAATGATTGACGTTATGTGTGTGGATGAGAGAATGAGACGATATGTGCTGGATGCGAGAGCAGCCAAAGGTGGGGGATATGGACTCTCTGACCACCACTTGGCGGTGGTGAGAGTCAAAGTACAAATGCGATGGATGATAAGAATGGGAGAAGGGCAGGAGAAAGCAGTACATACAACAAGTGTAGAAAGGTTGCAGGAGGATGGAAAAAAGGCTGAATATAAGGGAGAATGGAGGATCATTTGGCTAAATATGGTTTGGAACAGATACTAGAGGTGGAAGGTGTGTGCACATATTTCTTGACAGAAGAAGTATGTGCAGCATGTGAGACGATGTGTGGGACGAAGAGAAGATGAAAACGTGTGCAAGGAATGACGTGGTGGAATGAACAAGTGAAACAGGCTGTGTCGCAAAAGAAGAATGCATATATAGTTGTGAGTGGATGAGAAACAGAGGCATGGAGGAAGTTGAGAGATGGAGTAGAGTTATATGTAGAGAAGAGAGATGAAGGGTAGTAAAAGAGATTAAGAGGAGAGTGGATGAGGAGTTTGGAAGAATTTGAGTGTCAAATGGGGGGAATATAAGAAAATATTGTGGAAGGAGGTTAAGAGAGTAAGACAGGGTGATAAAGAAGGTAGTAGGGGAGTGAACGATAAAAATGCTGATGGCTGGTGGAGAAGGGAGAAAAAGTGAGCAGATGGAGAGAACATTTTAAGGAATTGTTAAACATAGAAAATGAAAGTAATTCTAGAATAAGCAGCTGGGGAATGGCTGGGAGGAGGAGGGAGATGAAAAGTGAAGAAGAGATCAGTAGGATGGAAGTAATGAAAGCATTGAAGAAAGTCAAAATGGGGAAGCCCAAGGAATTGATGGAGTGTGGTGAAATGCTGAAGCATGGGGGAGTGATAGTAATGGAATGATATGGAAGATGTGCAGATTGGCCTGGGAGGAAGGTAGAGCCCCAGAGGATTGGAAGTAAGGTATAATTTTTCTCCTGTACAAAGGAAAAGGGGGGAAAAGAATTGTGATAATCATAGGGGCATTTGTCCTCTTAGTGTAACAGGAAAAGTATATGGTAGGATACTTATTGACAGAGTTAAGGAAGTAACTGAGGAATTAGTTAGAGAAGAGCAGGGAGGTTTCAGGAAGGGAGGAGGTTGTGTAGATCAGGTGTTTATCCTAAGGTGTTTAGTGGAAAAATTTCTAGATAAGTGAAAGAAGTTGTATGCAGCCTTCATGGATTTGGAGAAAGCATATGACAGAGTTGATAGATAAGGAATGTGGAAAATATTAAAAATCTTCCATCATCCAATCCTATATTGTCCCATGAGGAGCATAGGAGCCTGGGGCTAGGCAAGTTGGTCCTGACATTTAAGATGAGAGTGACCAGCCTCACTCATCCTTGAGTGGCATAGCATGAGCAATAAACCCCAACCACCCCTTGGATAGGAACCTTCACTGGCTCAATCCGACTGGAGTGCCATAATTACCCACTAAAGCACCAGGCGCCATAAATTGGTTATATGGTTACCACCCAGCGTAGTAAATAGTTTCCTGGTGTACGGAAAACCATTTGGCTTGTCACTCAGTGTAGAGTCACCCATAGGCAGAAGGAAGAGTAAAGAATGGAGGAAAGAAAGACGGAAGAGGGAGTGTAAAGTCACCCGTAGGGAGAAGGACGAGGAAAGAAAGACAGAAGAGCAAGGAAGGAGGAGAGGAAAGGGCAGACACCCGAGAGCAGCACTACATCGAGTGAGTGAATGGTGAGCGCCCCACATACCACAATGCATGGAGTAAATGGGAAGCTGCTGAGTGCTGCGAAGAGTATGTGTGAGGGTACTAGGGCAGCAGTGCCTGTGGATGGTGAAATGAGTGAATCTGACTAAATGTTTGATTGAAGCAGGGGTGTGTCATGTGTCCGTGGTGGTTTGATTTGTGTATGGATGGAGTTTAAAAGAGAGACAAGGTATGACAGTGGATGTTGGAGTGGCCCTAATGAGAGAGGGCAGCATACGGAAACTTCCTGTTCTGTAGTTTGCATAAGACGCTGTATTGTTAAATGAAAACGAAGGGGAACTCCAAGGCTTGGTGAATGAGATTGGGAGAGTATATTAGAAACAGAATCTAAAGGTGAATGTAGGGAAGAACAAAGTTGTGGTCTTCGAGAGAAACGAAGCCACTGAATGCATAGTGAGGCTAGATGGTGAGGAAATGGAAAATGTGAGTGCATTTAAGTACTTGGGTAGTGTTATGAGTAAGGATGGAAGTTTAGAGGAGTGAAGTGCTGGAAAGGGTATAACAGGGAAGAGAGGTTGCGGGTTTATTGAAAGCAGTGATAACAAACAGGGAAGTGAGCACAGAAGTAAAAAAGTCGCTGCATGATAGTATTGTGATACCCACTCTAACATGTGGAAGCGAAGCATGGTCCTTGTTGGAAAGGCACAAGTAAGAGTGAAAACAGTGGAAATGAGTTACTTGAGAGGAGCATGAGGAGTTACATGAAGAGAGAGACTGACAAATGAGGAAGTGAAGGAGCACTATGGTGTGGATGTGATAGAAAGCTTTAGGAGAAATACATTGAGGTGGTTTGGCCATGTGAGGAGGATGGACGGTGGGACAATAGTGAGGAGAATGTACGTGAATGAGGTAAAGGGGGGGAGGGAGAGGGAGGCTGAGGATGAGATGGATGGATTGAGTGGAGTGGCATATGAAAGAGGGGGTTGTACATTGAGGAGAGGGCAGTGAAATGGCAGAGGACAGCGCGACAGGAGGCAGTTTGTGGCCACCCCTTCGGGATTAAGGCATCTGGCTATAGATAAATGGATATCTCTATGTATCTATTGTCAGACGCCTTAATCTCGTATGGGGTGGCAACAAACAAACCGCCTCCTTGTCACCCTGTCCCCTAAATTTCATTGCCCTGCTCCCAGCTCACATCCCCCTCACTCATATACCTTTCCACTCCATTGCTCCATCTCATCCTTGGCCTCCCTATCCCTCTCCCTCCCTCCACCTCACTCACATACACTCTCCTCGTCACTCTCTCACTTTCCTTAGATAGTTTACAGTATATGTGGTTGTGTCCCTCAGTAAAAGAAAGAAGATCCGTGGGTATTCATTTTGGTAATCTTGAGAATGAATATCCATCCATCCATCATCCAATCCTACGTTTCCCCATGAGGAGCGTAGGAGCCTGGAGCTAGGCAATTTGGTCCTGACATTTAAGGTGAGAGTGACCAGCCTCACTCATCCCTGAGTGGCATTACGTGAGCAGTGACCCCAACCACCCCTTGGATATAAACCTTCACCGGGTCAGTCTGATTGGAGCACTGCAATTACCCGCTAAACCACCAGGCACCATAATTTGGTTACATGGTTACCACCCAGTGTAGTAAATGGTTTCCTGATGTACAGGAAACCATTTGGCTTGTCACTCGGTGTAGAGTCACCCTTAGGCAGAAGGAACAGGAAAGAAAGAAGGAAAAAAAGACAAAAGAGAGAGTGTAAAGTCACCCATAGGCAGAAGGACGAGGAAAGAATGAAGTAAAGAAAGACAGAAGGGGAAGGAAGGAAAGGAGGGAGGAGAGGAAAGGGCAGACACCTGAGAGCAGCACCCGTAGACAGAAGGATGAGGAAAGAATGAAGTAAAGAAAGACAGAAGAGGAAGGAAGGAAAGGAGGGAGGAGAGGAAAGGGCAGACACCCGAGAGCAGCACTACATTGAGTGAGTGGATGGTGAGTGCCCCAACCTACCACAAGCATTCTAGAATAATTGTAACTCTTTATTCTACGATAAAGTAAATACAGACCTCCATAATTTAATAGTGCTTAATGTTACTACAACACATGCAAGTTAATGTTCATGACCCCATCAATACGAGAGATCATTCCAAAGCTCAATACATTTATGTGAAAGTAGCAAAAATAATTTTTAAACATATGTCATCCTACTGAAAGGGTTACTGGAGAGTGGATCTATCCCTTCAGGGCAAAGTTTTCTCCCAAAATCATCAGGAGTTAGCAAGAGTAAAGTAAAAAAGGTGTTATCATAATGAAGAGGATATGAACCTAAAGGAACAGATTTGAGATATTGTAATGAATATTGGTTTGTTACTTTTCAGGATCTACAAGCCAGAGTCAGTCTGTTAGAGAGACAGAATGAAAAATTGACACTGCTTCTTGCCAAAACCAGGAAAGGACCACCATCATTGATGCCAAAAGTTAATCAACCAGAGGCAAAGAGGAATGTGAAGAGTGCCTGTGGGTAGGTGTTAGGTAAGGTTGTGGTGGGAGAGGAAGGGTAATTAAAAAAAAAAAAAAAAATCACATTTCCAGGGCCTGGAGAATAAGAGATTAATGAAGAGAGTGTAGTTAGTGAGGTGGAGGGAGGGAGAGAGAGGGGAAGACTGAGGATGAGATGAAGGGATGGAGTGGAGAGGTATGAGAGAGAGGTTTGTGAGTTGAGGGAAGGGCAGCTTAATGGCAGGGGCCAGGACAGATAATTTGCATTTGTTTGGATAGATACTCCATAGCTCTTTCCTTTGTAGTATTCATAATGCTCTCTCTCTCTCTCTCTCTCTCTCTCTCTCTCTCTCTCTCTCTCTCTCTCTCTCTCTCTCTCTCTAGCAATAGCAATAGCTCCACTTAGTTCCCTGATTTTGATAACCTACTCACAGGAGGCCCATTGGAGTTAGCCCCGTTCCTAACACACGTCTCTCCTGAATTAATTTAACCCCCTTCAAGCCAGTGACGTGTATTCCTAGTTTATTCCTGTTGCCCTCAGACGACTTTATTTAGCTTTGGGAATTTTACTGAATGTGTTGATGTATGGTTGTTACTGACGTATCACCAACCACCGAGGATGAAATCTGGGAAATCAGTGTGTCAGATACAGTAGTTATGCAGGATTTTTTTTTAAGGGAAATGGACAGTTGTTACTGATGAAGGTACACTGGTTTTTCTTAGATTTGTCTGATTTTTTTTTTATGTGTTTTGTTGCTTTATATGAGCAATAACATCCCGAAGTTTGAGTAAATTTGGTCAGTTAGTTTTTGCAGAAAAAAATAATATATGCATAATACACATAAAATAAGAGATGCGAGAAATGGGAAACCAGGGGAAGTGTGTTCATCAGATCTCTATGATATTTATTAATTTTACTAATAAAGCCCTCATTAATAATTTGCCCTATCAGCTTTTTAATACAGTATTCTTCACCATTGCCGAACAAAAAAGTTTCCAAAATGCCTACGTACAGTAAAAGTCCTATTATTTGGCATCTCCGGGACCGGGCTGATGCCGAGGAATTAGTTTTGCCGAATAATCAAAAAACCTTCCCACTCAGTATCTTAAATGTACTGGTGAACATTGTCATCACCACTTACGGTATTACAGTTGTTTGGATAGAGTACTACTGTATATACTGTACAGTAATGTAATCAGTACAGTACTATGCCTGAATCTGAAATATAAATTAATGAACATATACAAGTGTAATGACACAGTTGGCCTACAAGTCACAAATTACACTTCCTGGATGGCCGAAATGATACGGAATATTACCAACCCCCTTAGTACATCATTTGTATTGGTGAATACTGTCATCACTTCGTATATCATTGCAAATGTGTTTGGAGTGAGTACTGTATACAGTACTCTCTCGAAACACAAAATGAAATAGTCGGAAAAATACATAAAATAAACAGGAGGAATAGGAATTGGTAAGATCTTTTGGATGAAAGTTAAGTGTACATTTAGTGCTCATTCTTTTGTTCGTTTTTGTGTTTATATGTGAAAGGGAGAGTATTAATGCAAACAATAATGTATTTCATTAACCCCTTAATAATCTCCGGCATTGAACAACCCTCTTCGGTACCGGTGTCAGTGATGTAGCATTAGTGTGAGCTATTAAAAAAAAAACACACACACACAATTCTGGGAAAGGAATGAAGGTCACTGGTATGTTTACATGACTCTATGTTACCATTCCAAGCAGGCAGGCGGTCGCTTAATCTCAGATGTTTTTGCCCATTGGTAAATGCACTGTAACTTTATCAAATCTTCTGTGAATCATAGCGAATTGTAGCATGGGTTTAGGAAGCTAAAAAACTAATTGCTAGGTGCGCCAGACAATTCTGTTCACATCTTTGAGAAAATTAAATGGATGAAATTTAATCCATCTTTGAGTACGTAGAGTAAGTTTCTTCCATTCTTCTGAAATCAATTTATTTTTCTTAAAGTTGTGAAGATAATTGTTTGGTGCACCTAGCAGTGTGTTATCTAGCTTCCTAAACCCATGCTATGATTTGCTATGATTCACAGAAGAATTGATAAAGTTACGGTGCATTTACCAGATGGGCGAAAACATCTGAGAATAAGTGACCACCTGACTGCTTGGAATCGTAGCGTAGAGTCGTGTAAACATACCAGTGACCTTCATTCCCTTCCCATAATTGTTCACGGTTTTTTATAACTCACACTAACTCGACGTCACTGACACCAGTGATTGTAAAGGGTTGTTCAATGCCGGAGGTTATTAAGGGGTTAATGGAATACAGTACTGTTTGCATCAAAACTCTCTCTTTCACATATGAACATAAAAGCACACAAAAGAATGAGTGCTAAATGTACGTTTAACTTTCATTAGAAAGACCTTACCAATTCATATTCCTCCAGTTTATTATATGTATTTTTCCGACTTTAGGTTAGGTTAGATTTGATTAAATTATTAGGTACAGTTGAACTCGTTAGGTTAGGTTTAGTTAAACACTTAGGACAGTCCCTTCCACCGTGCTGAGGAATCAAGCAAGAGCTGTCACAGCCGTACAGCTAAAAACAACAGGGAAACAGATTTAACAAGCAGCGTTTATTTATGGGTAATGCATTACAGTTCATGGGCTACGCAATTACCGGTAAATGTTGTTTTCAGGAAGGGGTCAAGAATTAGCGAATTTCAAGAATTAGTGAAGGGGCATGGAACATAACCCTCGCTAATTTGGGGGGGTGGTTACTGTAATGTATGATACTGTGCAATATTGTAATCAATACAGTACTATACTTGAATCTGAAAAATATAGAAACTAGTGAACATATACGAGTGTAATGAAACAGTAGGCCTACAAGTCACAGGTAACACTTCCTGGACTGCCAAGTTAATTCTGGACATCTGCCGAACAATCAAAGACTTTCATAAATGGGACTGTTTCTCAAAACTGCCGAAAAATCAGATCTACCAAATATTCAGCTGCCAAATAATGGGACTTTTACTATATTTATCCCAAATTTTAGGGGGGTTTTCAAGAATTCTCCCCCAGTATCCCTGCTTGTCGTAAGAGGCGACTAAAAGGGTTGGTGGTGGGTTAGTGCCCCACCCCGTAAAAACAACTAACTAAAAATACAAACAGGAAGCCTCGGACCAGGACTGACCAAAAGTTGACGACAATGGAATGGACAAAGGACGAGATTAAGATTGCGACCTGGAATGTGAGGGGTATGAATGATGAGGTGAAAGAGAGAGAGATTGTACAGGTGCTTGAGAGTGTGAAAGTGGATATATGTGGAATAACTGAAACTAAATGGCGAGGTGAAAGTGTGAGAGAATGGGAATATGGGTGGGGTATATGCGCGGGAGTGGGTGAGAATGAGAGGGCGAAAGAGGGAGTGTGTATTGTTGTGAGCAACAGGTGGAAGGAGAATGTAAGAGAGTATGGATCAGTTGGGTCAAGGATTGTGTGGGTAAGAGTGAAAGTTGGACTACAAATGTGGGCAATTGTGTGCGTGTATGC
>JAGKTI010018742.1:0-12648 GCA_018397915.1 Birgus latro | reverse complement strand
GGGAGGAATTGCTGTGGGCATGCTCAATATTACACAGACCATATTGGAGCATGCTCAGTACTACACATGGGTGGGAGGAGGAGGGGGGTTGATTGTTTGAGTGAATGCCTAGGACTATGCATGAGTGGAAGGGGGAGGGGGGGTTGCTTGGGGGCATGCCCAGGACAACACATGGCGGGGGGGAGGAGGGGGGGATTGCTTGAGAGCATGCGCAGGACTATGCATGCGTAGTCCTGGGCATGGTCATACTACTCAGGGTATTTCTACAGTATTTAAGGAGCAAAATATTCAAAAGTTTGCCAAACTCGTCAGGTGTTAGCCAAAATGGCTTAGAGAGTTGTGTGGATTCTACGAGCATTTGGGATAAGCTTATAACCTGACCAACAACCATGCACACTATGTACACAAATAGCCCTGTGGAGGCGCGTGTTATGATTAAGCTTTCTGTATGCATGCATATGTATATGAAATGCATATAAATGTGCAGATTTGGTATACCTGTGAAAAAGAAGTAGTGGGAAAGAGGGCGAACTTTTGGCCACAACTACACCTCTTTCCTTCATCTAACTCCTCTTTCGTTATACAAACTTAAAAGATATCCTACATCTCTCAGTGGGCTTTTGCTATTGCAGCCAAAGGCCTGAACTCTCACTTTCACACACACACGCCAGTTACCTAAACATTTTTGCTCATCACACGTACTGCATAGTACCTATCCATTTGGGGAAGGTTGTGGTCAAGGGTTAGAAGTTGTAAGCTATTTGGAAGAAAGCGTGTTCGATCCCAATCTGCGACTGGAAATTCTGATGTTCTGAATTTCGTTAAGACAGACATTAGAGATCTACAAGCCGAGCTGACTTGTCAATAACCCCCCCCCCCCCACTAACACCATTATATCTTTCCTGATGTAGACTATCCCAGTATGTATTCTGTTTAGTGTGTGTGTGTGTGTGTGTGTGTGTGTGTGTGTGTGTGTGTGTGTGTGTGTGTGTGTGTGTGTGTGTGCGCGTGTGGTTTTTACACCATGCATTCACCAAAGGGCTATGACATTGCCAGGATGCAGAGAACTTTTTTTGGGGGGATTGTGCAGGATTTTATGCAGCATTTTGCAATCGGATGTCCCCCCTGACGTCAACCAGTGACTCTTGGGTGGGCTCGACTTGTCTGTCGATACCAGTAATGTGCATTATAACCAACTAAGCCACAACTGCTTCCAATTTAGATAGTGGCCTGTTAGAACCTAAATGATGATATGTGACGCAAAGCTGTGAGGCATGTAAGAAAAATGCTGGGCCTTAAGAAAAGACATATCAGGCCGATGAATGATCATAGCTGAAGATTTAAACAAGGTAAAGGGCATCTCTGATAGCTGCACCTAAAGCTGCAGGACTGTCAAGGGAACGAAATGATAAACTACCGATTTAGCACTGAATTGAAATCCCCACCACAGCTAACTGCCAATTGCTTTGCCTCACCTATTTCGTATTTATGTGTATTCCGGCATGACGCAGGTATTTCTGTATATATAAGTATGTACATATATATATGTAACGTTTGCCATACACCTCTGTGTCACATATACAGCTCTTCTTGCATGACGAAAGCACACGTTCAACAGGTAATTTTTTATAGAGCATTTTCTGTGGGTGTGTGTTTGTAAATATGTATATATACCAACCCATCATTACCCCCTCCTTTCCCATAAAGTCTGCATCACAACCTTCAAAACTTTATAGTTACTCGGTGAGTGAATGAGAGACACAGTGGGGGACGCATATTGTGTTTGGCTGTCGAGGTGGATGAGGTAAAAAAAATATATATTGCTGGTCCATTCTGACTGCTTCCCACTCAGCATTCTATTTCCCCCTTACCACTGATCTACTGTGTCATTACCATTTACTCTGTTACTCAGCTTTTAATGTTTTCCCATTTTTGGACGGGTCGTCAATATGCATATAATACAGCTAACCTTATTTTTCTGTTATAACATCATTCCTAATTTTTGCATACGGTATTTAAGTCTGATCTACATTTTTCCAGCATAGAATTCCCCATCCAACCTGTGTTCCATTAGTCCTCTCTCTCTCTCTCTCTCTCTCTCTCTCTCTCTCTCTCTCTCTCTCTCTCTCTCTCTCTCTCTCTCTCTCTCTCTCTCTCTCTCTCTCTCTCTCTCTCTCTAGCATATTGTTGTCAGTAAGCTATTACACCCTTTCCACATTTCTCTAACGTCTGTCTGGAATTCTCTCTCACTTCCTTTTAATATCCTGTTTTACTTCTTTTACGCAATTTCATCCATTTCTCAGGCAAAGCCCTTTTGACAAAGACTTTGCATCAACCTTCCCTTTCGTCAGTTTCTTCTCTACTGTGTCTACTCCTACATCCAGTGCACACTTAACTTCTCACGAAATCCTTCCATTTCTCACATTCCGTGTCTTAAAACATGATTTTCTAACATACACACATACTGATTATTTCTTGTACCAAGCAGTTTTCTGTTTTAATTTTTCGTCGTCCGACATACTAATTTCTTCGCTTGTCTCTTTGCCTCTCGTTTTACGAAACAAGTTTTTTTTCCATTTTCTTTTCTTATTCCTCGTCCTCGCTCGCCTCACTTCTCCTCACCTTATCTGTCCTCTCCACCTTCTTCAGACACTAAATATTTACTGACTCGCTTGTCCAATGTTGGAGATGGGAAAAATGGCCTAACATTTTGGTCGCTCCCTCAGGCTATAGTGATGCACATGGAAATCTACTTATTCTCAGGATAGTCATATATAAGGCTGTTCTCAAGTACAATATGAAACTCAGTCGATCAGACGCACCAGAAGAAGTTGAAAGAGAGTGTGAGTGTAAAATAACAAGAGCTTATCTGCTAACTGCGTGATTAAATTTATTACGAGTATTAACACAGTTAAATTTCCTTTAACTTCTTCCAGTTTTACAACTTATTGTATTTTAAATATTTAGAAACGGTGTCTGGAGGTACATTAGCTCAAGAAAAAATATGGCGTAGGATGACTCCGGTAATATCCGCAGTGAGTACAAACACGTGATGTCCCAGTGAAATTAATATGTTATTATCGATATGTGTATATGATAATAATACTGACTAGGTAGTGTCACAAACAGACGATATAAAGCATTCCTATGAAAATAAGTCTATGAACCTGAAGTGGAATCATAGGTCATTTTGCAATGGCCATCTCTTGTGGTGTCAAACTGTCTCTCGCGAAGTATGCACCGATACTTTTTGAAGCAAGTGTAAAACTTTATGTCATTTGACAAATTGGTTATACGGCATCATACTGCAATGTCAACAAGTAGTAACTGGGGATCTGAATTACAGAAATCATAGATAAAATGATAGCTTCTTCCTGCTCCCGATTCTTTGGTGGAGCAAGGAGGTTAAGTACATAGAACAGAATGTGGTGCTCCTTGGATTAATTACCCATCAGGAACCTTAGAACACTACCTGAACGTGTGAAATGCATCTGGCCGCCTGTGTCAGGTGTGCGCAGGCTGACATGCTACAGTACACAGACACCACCGTATATTCGTATGCGCCATAAGGTCACCTCACGAGAGAAAAGAATTACTGTTGGTCAGAATCACCTCACATTCAAGACCACCAAACAACATGAAAACAAAGTTCGTCCTCTCATTTCACTTCGTCTATATAATTATATTGCCATATTTAGGAACAGACCAAGAATGAAGAGAAGGGATGCAGTAGAGAGAGAGGAGTGTGTGAGTTGTGTGGAGGGCTGCCAGATAACAGGGGAGAGGGTGAAATGGAGGTGATCTGTTTGTGGCTCCCGCCTTACAGGATTAAGGCCCCCGGCTACAAACAGATATATAGGTTTCATATGAACGGCTGGCAATGGCCGTAAGAATAAAAAAAAAAAAAAGTTGCTTCAGTTGTAAGGATCGAAATCCGTGCCGGTTTTCTGAAGCTTGTTTCATATTATCAAGCAAGGCTTGTTTGAATTGATTCTGAATTTTCAATGATGTTTTTCCCTCACGAAACATACCCATTGTATTAGACCTCACCTGTGAACAGATATATTTGTATTTTGGTTGCTCACAATCATCTGTTGCAACGACAGAGATGTAATGCTATCTTTAGTGACCAAACTAAGCGTAAGCCACATAATTTACTGTAGCCCAGGAACCCATTTATTGGGCTGGATTCCACCATATAATCGAATGGACGCCTGGCGGTATAATGGGTTATGGCGTTAGAACTGATTGTGGTCCATAAGGGTTTAAATCGAAGGATGATTGAGGTTCTTAGCTGATATGATTTCACTCTGAGGAAAGTGACAAGTCATCCTCGTCTCAAATGTCTTTTCTTTTCTTTATGCAAGGAAGAAGAAACCAAAGGCCAGAAGCCCACAAATTGTTCCCTCCAAGAAAAAACAGAAACAAGATAACAGAGAGTCAAATTCAAGATCCGTTTATCTCGAGATGCCAGGGCACACTGCGTTCGAAAGACTGGAAATCATAGGAAGTAGGAAATACAAATAGAGGAAGACAGTTCCAGATCTGGCCTATTGCAGACATGAAGGACTGGGAGCAACTGCCAACTCCTGCATCAGAGACTTGGACAGAAAAGGGACGACAGCCTGTTACTAGACGGGTGCAACGCGCTCGCGCAGTGTTGCAGGGGTGCAAGCAGACAGCTCAGAGGAGCAGCGACCACTGAAGCAGCGACAGAAAAGAGATAAAGATGTAATAGTGTGGTGAAGAGACAGAGGAAGAAGGAAGCCAGCAAGAGGAGGAGAGTTAATGAAGCGAAAAGCTCCTGACTCCACCTTGCTGAGAAGAGATGTATATGGGAATGAATAGGAAAAAAAAAAATCACTTGGTACATATTATCACCACTGCCATGCTGTTATCACTCGGTCTGAGTGATCAACGTTTTTAACGGTATTTCTTTTCTTAACTCCGATTGGCTAACCGCTACATTCAGATGGAGATTTTTATTCATTATTTTACAGTAAAAGCTAGATTGTTTCATACAGTTTAAGGGAACATTCTTACAATAGTAGAGACTATGGAGGCTGTACCTAAAACCTGTCTGAAAATTCTTTCCTATGGTGAATAAAATCGTCCCTAATTAGGAAAGATATAATGGAAAAATTCATTGTCAGGCGAAAGGTATTAATAAGAACTAAGCACAGCACTTTGTCACGTTGCCCGGACGGTCACACATACTCGTATATCCCATCTCAACTGCAGCACAGTGCTTGATGAAACCGTGACATGGTTGTTGAATCCGCCCCATCTGACGCCTTTCTTTTTCATCGTTTCATTTTTGTTACTTTCACTTCCTCTGCTGGTTTGTCCGTCATCACCGGCAGTTCAAAGTCCATTATTGATTTTCTTTACATCCACTCTTACCACTCTCTCTACCAAGCCCATCCTTTATGTTTCCTCATCTCTCTACCATTTTCGCCTCCGATACTTTCACTCATACAAGAAGAAAACTCACTGCCCCCTAACCTCCCAGACGACAGGTGTTCAGATTGAATAACAGTGCGACTGAGGCAGAGAGTGAGGGAAACTTAGGGATGGCATAAGGAATAGGAGGTGGTATCTAGCGTCTTTCTACACGTTTAGCAAATCTGAACTGTAAAGAACTTCTACAGCTCTAGCTTAAGTGAAGGGGTTCCTTTGTTTTTCTGGGAGGCTGTATTAAGGTTACTCTACCGGTACGATCATTATGAGAGGAGAATTTTTCCATGATTTATCGGTGGATGTATGAATGAACAGTGAAACCAGAGCTGTCTATAGCCAGAGGTCCTAATCTCGCCAAGGGTGGTGAACAAATCGCATCCACTTCGCCCCGTCCACCACAATCAGGCATCTCTCTCTTCCCATCTTACATCACTCAAACAAATACGAGTATTTCTCCACACCATTCTTTCTCCATTTCCTCGGTTTTCTGTTCGCTCTCTCTCCCTGCACCTTACTTACACTCATATAGCTGGTCTCTCAATTTCAGTTCGCTCCTTATGGCCAGATCTCTACTTCTCCTGTCTGTGTGAATGAAAAGAAAATATTCAAGTTATATCATACCACAGATGAAAGTCAACCATCCTCCCTGTTTCTCATCATTTCCTCTCTTGCATCTTGTTACTTTTTTTTAATTATTCCTTTCGTCTCTTCCTTTCCTTTATCCTTCAGTCTGTTTCCTCTTCCCATTCTAGATTCCTTCCCCTCGATCCCCCTTCTTCTTCTTCTTCTTTCACTCATGACTACCCTCCTTTCCTACTTCAGTCACTCCCTTTCCAGTTATTATTCCTCCTTTACTTCTTCCTTCTCGGTACGGTTCACATTACCCTTTTCTTCCTTGTTCCATCAGTACAACCACTATTTATCTCCCCATTTGCACTTACTTCCTTATTATTTCAACCTCTTATCTCAATACTCTCTCCTTGTTCCATGTTCTTCCTTCTTCATCATCCCTTCTCATACATCGTTCCCACACATACTGTATCTATCCAGCAGTTCTATCTTTCAGCATTAAAGATACAGTTGTTGTTGTGAACCCAGACTCATCTGAATGTGAATAAGGTGGACTGGAGGCTGAGACTGTCCCTCTCCGGCAGTCCACCACCTTCCTCTGTGGGGATAGGGAGGGGGTTTACGAACGTTTATATAGCCAGGCAGCTCAGCCTCCTGGTTGCGTTGGTGCTGCCGCCTGATGTCCCTCTCCATCAAGTGAATATACAACTGCCAACATACATCATCGAGCCACTACAGTATGATAATAACGTGAGAGTGAACGATGGCTTTCAATGCGTAATAATGCTGTTTTTGGAATCCAACCACCTCTTCCGAATAATGTGTAAAAGTTTCATAACCGTCTGGCTAGGAAGCAAGGCGATAATATTGCCCGCAGCTGTAGCCCACTTCTTTTCTTCCCCAACTGTTTCCATTCAGTTCCATAAACCATAACGCAATTCTCTTCACCACACGGCTCAAGAGATCTCAGTTTTCCCACTTACTCCTAGTCTGAAATTCGTTCACCTCTATGTATTTTTCATGAGTCCGATTTAGGGCAAGGACTTCACCACCCGTTCCCCTAAGCCAAACAGTTCTCCTACGTACGACACACCTCCACATGTCACCACATCGGCACTTCATACCACAGTTTATAGTGCATTCACCATACAGCTGTCTCACTAATGATGGGTGTGATGGTTATAGCGGCAGTGTTTTAATGACATTTTTATGGTGTTGTGGAGGGCCACTAAGAACTGTTTTAATGAAACTTAAAAATCAGACTATTCCCTGCCCATCACTAGGATCAGATCGCTACCTTTCAAGCATTAGACAAGTTGAACACCACCAACCTTTGCAGCGTTGATTTCATACCACTTCCAACCTCAGCCCCGCTCTCTTATGCCATCACCGTGCTTTTCTGCTCTCCTTGTCATCGTTATCTTCTCTCCTTCCGTCTTCACTTTCACACTCACTACCGTTTATTCATCATTTTCCTGTTTTCCTTATTCTTATCGTCACTGTAGCATTCCTTTAATATTTTCATTCCTTCTTCCCTAACCACTATTTTCATTCTATAATTTTCTTCATCATCACTGTCATTCCTGCTAACTCCATCACTGTCTTCCTTCAGGCATTTTATTCGTTATCAATATCACGTCAATTTTCTTATCACTTTCTTCACATCCACAACCTTTGCTACACTCTCAATCACCGCCGCCGTTCCATTTGACATCATAACTTTCTTTACTTGCGTGTTTCAGTCATCATCACTTTTATGTTGGCTTTCCTTGCGACTTCCTTCACTCTGCGCTTTTCTCTGTCGTTGTTTTCGTCTTCCTACTATCTCCTCTGTACTTCCCTATCATTATCTCCTCTCAGTGATTTTCTTCAGTGTTACCATTATCTGCTGCCTCATCGCCCTCGTCTACCATCTTTCTCTGTCGTCAGTAACATCTCCTCTTCCATCATCACCCTCTTCACTCTACACTTTTTCCCCATTATCATCTTCCCCCCCCTCATCACTTTCTTCGCTCTACCATTTTCTCCCCCTCATCAGTATCATCTCTCCTTCTCCCATCATATTTATTTCACTGTACCATACTCTTCATCATCAATATCATCTCTCCTTTTCCTTTCACTTTTATTTCACTGTACCATACTCTATATCATCATCATCATCTGCACTTCCCTCATCACTTCCTTCACTTCTACTTCCTCTAGCGCGTCCTCCAACATCACCACCAGCGTCATTACCCTCCCCCACTCAGGCTGCTGAAGAGTGGGGGTAAAGAGTAGCGCGCCTCGTCTTCCATCCCACTCCACCCCACCATTACCTCGCCTAAGAGCGGTCACAAGCGCCCCCGGGGACCTTTATTCTCCGAGGGTAAACAGAGACCCTAATCCCGCTGATGGTTCTCTCACTCCCGCCATCACCTGATAGACGTCACATGGACAGACAGACGGACAGGCAAGGGAACGAACTGGTGAGGGGGGATGGGACGATAGTGATGAAGAGGAGGATGGAGTATGCTGACGCGGTAGTACTGCAGTGGACGGTGGCGTGAATGTGAAGACAGATGATGAGTTCAGTGATAGCTAGGTTGACTGGTGTAGCCTATATGAACTGATGCTGACTGAGACAGTATGTAGTCCCTTCACAAGAGTAACTCATTATTCTGTATTTTATTCAGTCTTACATCAATGCACAATATTTTAGTTAGGAAGAATCTGTCACATTTAAGGTATTAAAGAATGTTTCATCTTATCACTCCAAATTGATATATTCCAGAGCAGCATTAAACCTTTTTGAAATTTATATCTGTATCTGAATCTATCCATATTAGGTCCACTGCATGATCGGACGTTCTTCTGCGAGGAAGTGATAGCCAGAGTTAACTTGTCCTTGCTGAAAAAGTACAAACTGGGAAAGGTGTCTGAAGGAAAGGTGGCGGATGCCAAATCACAAGTAAATTAATGGGTATGTCTTTGAGTGTCAGTCTTTATAATTATGTAATGTGTATAACCGACAGGCTGCGAATATGCAGATGTAGATGTATATGAAATGCAGACTTTACAGTCTCTAAACTTTTGGTTCTTCCTTCCTGCATTAAAGAAAATAATAAAAAAATACATCTGAACCCAGTTTAATTATCTGTTATAGGTGGGGTTCCACTCTTACACGTGGGACATGACATGATAGATACAATAATTGCCGAACCATCACAGCTCAGTGTGAAGTAGCAGTTGTTACGGACGTATATTAAGGTGAACTCTTAACCCTTAAATTAATCACCAAAAGGGATAAGGTAAAGTTCACAAGAAAACTAACTTGACTTTACTGTACACTATAACTCACACATCCGATAAAAGATACCGGATTCGATTTACAAAGGGGAAAATGCACACATAGCTCTGCGTAATACAAATATAAACTAGGTACTCTTACCTAACCAGATCACAACTCAGTGGAGCGTAGGTACACAAACAATACTCACAGATACCGAACACGAGTGGCTTGGAGGCGGGGTAAAAACCAAGTATAAATCACACACAAGTGTAGGTGAGAGAAATGAATAAATTATACAAGTGTAGTTGGAGTAGTGATGTCAGGGGAAAATGAGAGTTTTCTCTGGCGTGTCGCCAGATGTCAGGGGAAATTTAAGTATTTCCAAGAGATAATGAAATATTGTATAATTTGTATACAATGTATAGCTAAGTGTGCTATGTCACTTCGCCAATTCTCTAGAGTCGAGAATTATAGACTTTCTCAATGGTACGCAGCAGAGACTAGACGCTCTGTTGGGCTGCAATATTGTACCGTTGGCCTACGAGAAAGTTTCTTCTCCCCCCCCAACAATAAAAAAAAAAAAAAGATAATAATAAAGATAACAGGCTCTTGGCTGAACCAAACTCCTAGCTAGCACAACGGTTAAGGAGTGATGCCAAAGCTGGCCTAAGTACCAGCCGTGATTTAATTCAAAAGTTGTGCTAACGTAGAGTAGCAAAACTGTATTAAATGAGTGGGAAAATTAAACACAGCTGTTATACTTTAACAAAGCTCAAGAAAACGAACTGTAAATTTATTGAATACAAGCAAATGAATTTACGTTACATGAAATTCAAATCAAATGAAAGAAATGCACTCACTCACTCAGTCAAACGGCTAAATATTTCAAAAAGCTTAAGCCTAGGAAAAACCAGAAAATACTGATCGGTATGGATGAACCAGAGCTGCTGTGACGATCACCAAAGTGGGTGGAAGCTGCAGAAGACACGCCAATACAAGCCGAAATCTGAAACCGCTAAGAAAGCACTGAGCCTAGAAAGGCGCCCCGCGTTGCTTCGTGTCTACAGGCAGACTGAGCTCCCATTTGAATCGGCGGCGCGACGAGCGTGGGAGGTGCGCGCGCATGCGCAACGGGCCCGGAGCGAAACCTGACAACTTAAAATTATCGTACATACAATAATAATTTGCTCCCCCACAAAATCACTGGATGTCACGATTTAACTTAACGTGATTTTACAATGTAGAAAATTCGTGACAAGTGAATAAACTAATAAGGGCGCAAAACAGTGTCTTTAGTAATTAACGTCACGTATTGAGCAATGAGAAACTATGAGGGAAAGTGTAATAAAATGTGACAAAGTACGTGACTGTAACAAAGTCGTATGAATGTGTCTCTTGAAAAATTACTTTAAAAGTGACGCTCTCTCTGCTAAATCAAGCTTATAAAAGGTCGTTTCTCCACCTCTTTCGGTTATTTAGCCATTAGGCGTTTGGAATAAAAATCTCCAGCCACTCAACAGTGCTAGTACCTCGTACGACCAGTGAAGGCCTCACTCAGCTCACCCATAGCCAATTACGAGCCATCAAGAAAGTCAGAGAAAAATATGGCATATTTTGATTGGCAGTTACTCTGGAAATACGCTCCGCCCCTCTTAGGCTTACCCTACTTTCTCATGGACAGGAGCAGTTAAACTGGGAAATAGGATCTTTGTGATAATCTCCTAATCTATATCCAGTGAACTTCTGACCGCTGAGTACACACAGCTGGGTAGGACTTGACCCTTTGTCCGACCCACCAGGTCCGAACACGTTACAAAAAGATTAATTGATTTCTCTGATTTCTCAGCGGCTCGTTTTATCCGTACACGTATCATCTCCCTCTCATACTCCTATCACACAACTGGGGTATCTATGCCAGTAACACAGTGAACTAAATTATAAAATTAAGCTCTGTGTGTGTGTGTGTGTGTGTGTCCATCTGTCCGTTTGTTATCTTCTTTTACGAAAAAGGTGATAGATATCGACTTAATTCGTTTTTCATTAGATCGGGGTTAGTCCGGAGAGTGTCAAAAATAATAATAATAATAATAATAATGATAATAATACCACCAAGAAATTTTGGCAATCGCACGCGACGCGACGGTAAAAAACTGTCGGAAACTGCGACACGTAGAAATATACGAACACAATTTTTTTGTTACTTTTCGGTCAGAAATGGTCATTGTGGACTCAGTAACAGCATGGAAACAACGTTAATGGCATTTACAAATTTTGTGACAGACAGGCTATTAGTTAGTCCTGGAATTTTTTTGCGTGCAAGCATTGTGAAATATAATGAAGGCCTCGGGCTGAACCGGTTCATCTGTAATCCTGGTGTCCATGGAAATATATTTGATAATTATGAACCGAGTCTTAACCTCACTCATGCATACTCGTTGTTGCGTTTCCTTTGGTTCGGCCCTTCATATTTCAGTAACATATATTTTACAGGTGAAGTTGCAAATTGTGCGAAAAACAGAATCCTCTCCCTCCTTCATAACTGGTCCTTTCTAAGGAATCCTGAAGATTCTCCAAACCTTCAAATTTAGTTTGCTCCACACAGTCATAGTTTAACCCTTAGCCGGCAGCAGCAGTTGGTGAGAAGCACCTAAAAAAAAAAAATCGTCTTTATATAGATGCCCCCGACCACAGGACTGGAACATAAATATAGTTACGCCGCATTATGTAAGGTTTTAACATAATCTATATATAGACTCTACCGCATGTAAGGCTTTAACATAATCTATATATAGACTCAACCGCAATGTAAGGCTTTAACATAATCTATATATAGACTTTACCACAATTCAGAACAGTTGTTACATTTCATTAGCATAGCAAAGATGCTTATAATACTAAAACCTTAATTTTGTTGGCAGCTATTGTTCATATTTGTAAATGTAAGGTAAATGGAGTCACTCGCAGGCAAAGCTGTGTCCAGGACTTGTGGCCTGGATGTGGTTTCCCTCCACCCTACCTCACTAAATTGTTACTAACCTAACCTAACCGTTAATTGTTGCATCTTATGGCATTTTTCTATACATCTATTACTGTGGTACATGAGTCTGAGTACATCCAAATATCAAAAGAAAAGCATCAAGCGAGTTCTACAAGAGAAACAAAAGAGTGCTACACCCACTCTAAGAGCTGGGAACAGACTGATTGAGCCACCGTTGTTGTTGTTGTTGTTGTTGAGATTTTCCTCCCTTGGGAGGACCGGGCCAAGAAAGGGCCCGTCAGAGTGATAGCAGAGGATATCAGGGGAAGCTTGGAGCTTGGCTT
Source organism: Birgus latro (assembly GCA_018397915.1). Classification (NCBI taxonomy): domain Eukaryota; kingdom Metazoa; phylum Arthropoda; class Malacostraca; order Decapoda; family Coenobitidae; genus Birgus; species Birgus latro. Next base: position 29 of record JAGKTI010018742.1, on the reverse strand, counting down.
GAAATTTGATTTGGAGGATATACTGGGTT
>JAGKTI010018741.1:0-15000 GCA_018397915.1 Birgus latro | reverse complement strand
ACATCTCCTGTAACCAAGATGTATCTCTTAAAATTGTAGATATTCGGTTTAGAACTTGGCACAGGTCCTGATCCGGGAGAGATGAACTATTCCATGTTACACTTGTGTCTTTGTCAACCCAAAACAACACAGTAAAGTACTTTGTGCTTCAGACCTCCCTAGTGAACACACTGCTTTGTCAATGGTCGGGACAAGTAAGTGGAGGGCAGTGGAAAACGAATGATCATCAATGCACCAAACAGTTCATCTTGCGTATTTTTTTTCCCCTTTTAATTCATAGATGTGTCCAAGCTCATTATTCGTAGACAATGGGACTGACAGCATAGTTCATAACAATTACGATTTTCAAGGATCTTCTAATGAGTTGGGGGGGGGGGAAGTACAATCATTCTACTTTCCTATTGCTGTTGGTGGGGGAAAGTATTGAAATAAACCTAGTTCGGTAAAAAAAAATAAATGAATAAATAAAAGGAAAAAGCATACCAACAACGCCAATCTTCAGAGGGCGTCTCACTCCTCCCTCGTCCCACCCACTTCCCAGCACACAACAAAACTTTTTTTTTTTAACTCCTATGGCAGCAAACTTCTATAATACTAGAAATCTTTTTCCACCACTAGCAGAGCGTCTTATACAACGCCCATCTTCACTGGATGTAGGCTATATGTCATGTCCTGTACCACCACTAGCCATCATCCAAGGCCAACCTAACCACTCCACCCACACCTCTCCACCCATCACACGAAATTTCCCCTTGTTTTCAAATAAACTTCAGGCATGTCAAAACCTGCCATTCTATGTATTCTATCCTCATAGCGCCCAGTCCATCCCACCTACATATATATCACCCACGCAGTCAAATCCAAAAGACATAAATTGTATATCAAAAACCTATTCACTTACCACTCTGGCATGTGGCACTCTCGTTTATAATCTTAATTAATTTGTATTGACTTAAATCAGACTGACTGACATCAGGTTACCTAAAATGACTCTTGAATCTAATAATGGTTGAAATGGACCAAGACTAGAATGGATCTAAGCTGACCTGGATGGATTTAACTGGACCTGAACTGATCTGGTTAGACCTACCTTGATGTGAGGGCGGTGACTGGGACTGTCTGTATGCAAGCCTCTGGCCACATATTGTTTCATCTGAAGTAGACAGAGTACTGCCTCTTTACACCCAAAATACTCAAGATACAATATACACACACTATAATCCTGTGTGTGTGTGTGTGTGTGTATGTGTGTGTGTATGTGTGTGTGTATGTGTGTGTGTGTGTGTGTGTGTGTGTGTGTGTGTTTGTGGAATAAGAATTTTAACGAAATTTGGCGGGTTAGATGGAATCTGACATCAGATATGCCAGATTAAATTTCATGTCAAATGATATTTTATGAAGGACGTGTTTACATCTAAATATTTTTCCAATTGGTGTTACAGTACGCACATGTGAAAGAGGCGGCGGGGTATTTCCGGGTCATTCTAAATTTCTTTGCGGAGAGAGAGAGAGAGAGAGAGAGAGAGAGAGGGAGAGAGAGAGAGAGAGAGAGAGTGGTTGTACATCTTCACTCCAGTTTCGATTATTTCAGTGATGCTACGAACAGACGATTTTATTCAAGAAAATGGTGGTAACTATGGAGGTGGTGGTGGTGGTGGTAGCTGTGATGGTGATAGTGGTAGCTATGGTGGTGGTGGTGGTGGTGGTGGTAGTAGTAGTGGTTTTGGTGGTGGTGGTGGCGGTGGTGGTAGCTGTGGTGATGGCGTGTTCAGGTGGTGGCGGTAGTTCTAGCTGTGTTGGTGGTGGTGGTAGTTGTGGTAGCTTTTGTGGTGGTTGTGGTGGTGATTGTGGTAGCTGCGATGATGATGTTTGTGTTGGTAGCTTTGGTGGTGGTGGCGGTGAGGATGGTGGTGCAGAGAGCTGTGGTGGTGGTGTTGATGGTGGCTATGATGGTGGTGGTGGAGATGTTAGTTGTTCTTGTACATACTGTTAATCTATTGCAGGTCCTTTCATTCTTCAAACTACACCACCATATACAGTAAATGTTATGCCATTACGTGTGTATCAGTCTTTTTTTTTTTTTTTTAATGCAAGGAAGAAGGAACCAAAGGCCACGGGCCCGCATACTGTTCCTTCCTAGAAAAAACAAAAACAATACAAAAGAGAGCCAAATTCAAGATCCGTTCATTTCGAGATGCCTGGACACACTGCGTTTGAAAGACTGGAGATCATAGGAAGTAGGGAATACAGACAGAGGAACACAGTTCCAGAGTTGACCAGTTGCATAAATGAAGGACTGGGAGTAACGGTTGACTCTTGCATTAGAGAGTTGGACAGAAAAGGGATGAGAGTTTGTTGCTAGACGGGTACTACGTGCCCGTCGTAGAGGTGGAGGGATGCAAGCAGACAGTTCAGAGGAACAGTGACCATTGAAGTAGCGATATTGTGATGATGTCTTACGTTCAGTTTTAATCAGTACAAGAGCTGGATTATAAATGATAAGAGTGTAGATAGGTCATCGATAAAATGGAGAGAAAGAAGGGAAGGGAGAGACCGAGGATGAGGTAGAAGGATGAGATGGAGAGGTATATGAAATAGGGTGGTGTGACTTAGAGGGATGCCAGCTAGCTGGCATCCCTTAGGGTGATTTTCTTTTAGGTTCATTTTTTCGTAGGTCCCCCCCCCCCCCCGCCTTTTTTTCTTTTATTAATGCGTCCATCTCTTGACAGGTAAACGGATCATCAGCCTTTGTCAGTCGACTGCAGGATAAAGGCTTCTAGCAACGTTTTCCAGTTTCACCTATTGATTGTTACCCCATTCCATCCCAGCCCTGCTGGTTATGTACTACACAGTACTTCATCTCTGTCTGTTTCGTTCCCTCACATCACCTCTTAGGTGTCACTGCTTCCTTTGTATTCTAGTTGTTACTGGTTTGCAGTAGACAGTGTACGTATCCATTTCTGATTTTCAGCCATGGGGACAGCTGCTCGAAGGGTGCGCCTTACCTAGCTGCCACTGACACAGGGCTGGACGGAATCGCTGTCTGGTCGTGCAAACGCCGCCTCGATTCTCTCTACATTAGCGTCGTCAGCAAATCTGGTTGTGCTAGGAAAATGCTTATTTCGTACAGAAGGCCGCACCCTTCCACCCAACCCCTTCCCCCATTCTTCCTTCGCTATATCTCGCACACAAACTAAATCCAGTAAACTCATAGGTTTCCATTACGTGTGTCTTTCCCACACAATGGTAGCCATGATTGTGTGCGTTTTTTTTTCTGTTGTCAAGACCGCTCGTGTGATGCTTGTACATATCTAGAGTCTGTCAGAGACGCTCGGTTTCCAAGTAACTGTAACAAACTTATGACTACATTAGGTGGAACACACTACTAAGCCACATCGCTAATTCTCTTTCCCTCTTAGTACATTGATATTAAAGGTGCAGAAATACTAATGGTGTGCATGCTGGTTTATTAGACATAGTGCCAGGTGTAAACCATAAAAATATATATTCTGGAATAATAAATATTTTCAATATAAAATAATCATGAACACGAGACTAGAGGCTCAGTCGCACAGCAGGCGGCCCTGATTTAGGATGCTTCAGTAAACAGTCTTAATGACCATAAACAAATGTTGCAATAAGCGTACTTGGCTATATTCTTATCTATTTGTACAGTGATTGATTCGTCCACAGACTAATGGTATAACAGCAAGAATGTAAACACCAGACTTAACCGTAGGAAGGTCTGGGAGGACCATAGAAGCTGGGAGACCCTACGTGCTCGAAGGAGGAAGATTCGAACGATGCTGACTCATATGAGTCTGAGTAACGAGCTTCACCAGAATACTTGACATCAGCAATGTAGCCGGAGTCACCGTCCACGTAGTAGGTCACCGTCTGGCGGCGACCGTCGGGCAGATGCACGTAGTACGACCCCTGGGTGTTGTCGCCATCACGACTCTCCTGATGGCCGAAGTCGTTGCCGTCCCTCACGGCCCAGTTGAAGTCGTACCTGGCCTCGCTGGACTCAAAGGACTCAAAGGACTCGGCGGAGAAATCCTGTTTTGTGGAATAATCACTTAAAACTCATGTAGGTGGAACACTTATTCCAGTGACTTTACAAGAGAGCAGTGTTTGTCTCAGCCAGCATTTCCAACAACTAACATTTTAAGTCAAGAGTGCGGCAAGAAGACTATCCCCTTCTGAACCTGAGTGAATTTTGCTTTATTTTTTTATGTTAAGTTGGAGTGAATACATTATACCCAGCATGCATGCTTCGTTACTAAGGAAAAATCCTTCCATATGGACGAATGAAACATTTTATGGTAGTTTGTGCTAGCTTTTTTTTTTTTTTTTTTCAAAATTTGATTTTTTTTTTTAAAAACAAAACTCAGAAATGTAACCAGCAAATTTCCTTGTGATGAAGCCCAACATGCTGGGCAAATGCAAGTAAATGATATACTGTGTGCGTTGACTACTAACCGGGGAGCCATAGCTGTATGAAGGGCGATGGTCAGCAGACACAGCAGCCACAGCCACCAGCACACACACTGTCAGCACCTGAGGAAGAGATTAAGTGTAGCACAAAACAACTAACGGTACGCTGGAGAATCTTCCGTAACCACCAGAATCGCAACGGTCTTAGTACAGTGCAGACTCTAGCCATACTGTAGTTTTGCACTGTACGAGTATTATGACAGACGTGTCAAGTCACCAGCTGAAGGGCTAATGAAGGAACATTATGTAAATATTTGGAGAATAGTGGTAACGGTGCTTTCGGCAATGTACAGTGAAATAAATACGTGTCCACGTTTTACAGGGCTCTATAATAGTAATGACAGGAATTGTTTAGGTAAATACACAATTACTGTGCTATTTATGGTAAGTACTGCAATGAAAGACAAGTATTCATCCATTTATTTCTCTGCCGTCAGAATATGTGTGGTTTTTATAAGTGAAGCAGCACCTGATATCTGGACATTTCGTCACTCCAAAACGCATCACACTCGTAAAATTTAAGTATCGTAGCGTTCATAAAAATAAAAAAAGAAAAAGAGTATCGATTCATTTTTCACATAGCTTCCCACCTTTGAGTTCATGTTGGGTATCGTGACGGGACTGCCTCTCACACTGAAGTACCCGAGTTCTGCCCTGCTATATAAAGGCAGGCGGGCGTGACGTCACGGGGTCAGTTATTGCACAAAAATAATTCTCCACACGACTTGTTCTGCTCCTTCCATATTATTTGATTTAACGCCAATTTTCTTAGCATTCCATTAGCCAAAAATCCTTCCCACATTACTCATTTGTGGTAAATTATCCAAAGATGAAGACTCCCTTATTTACATGCAATATAGACTCCTCTTATAACATATGGCAGCAGCTTGCTTATCATGATGCCCCCCAGCCCGCAGTGAAAAATAAACATGCTCTCCTCGACATTTATTTCCAGCATGCAAGTAGTGGGAGATTGGATGTGTCAATCATCAGCTTGAAGATACACTTAGTAATATTTGTGAAAAATTATTAAAATGGAGCCACTTTTTTTTTTTTTAAATGGAAATCAGTAAACTTTGGTTTAGAACTACTGCAGTTTGTCTAATGAACAGTAAAGCAAATTACTGAATATGTTTCTCGTTGATAAAAATGTTGTTCCTTGTAATATTTTCTACCCTTGTAATTAATGATAAATTTTAATGCAAGGTATTACCTGTGCTGTACTATTTTATAAAGGATAAAAAACTAACAGTATTATGCTGCTACAGATATGTTATTCAGTAGAAATACACATGTAACTCATGGTCTTGTTGTTCTATAGTTATCAAACAACCATCTACGCATCACCTGCAGCAATCTTAAACCCTGGGAGGCAACAGCTGATGGAAAATACTGTATTTATATTTGGTTCCTGCATTTCTGCCAGTGTCACGTAGTTCGTTCAATACCCATGCTCCAGATCCCACCAGAATAAGTTATCTGAGAATTACATGTTATACAGTTTTCATCTAGCCGCCTCCATCCTGTTCATACAGGACGTCCTCTTCCTCACCAAACCTACTGATTATACATGTTCTGTCCTGGAGCAACCCACCCATTTCTTCAATAATCCAAGGAGCGTTGTGTTGTGTATTCATTGTGTTGTGTGGTGGTTCGGTGGCCTGTGGTGGTGTAGTGTGGTTTGATGGTGTATCAGTGTACCGTGGTGGTATGATATGGTGGTGGTGCGGCGTTGTGTGGTGGTGTAATGTTGTCTGTTGGTAAGATGGTGTGGTGCTGTGGTGTGGTGCGGTGGTGTAACTGTGCTGTGCAGTGGTTTGGGGTGGTGTGGTAGTGTAACAGTGATTTGTAATGGTGTGGTATGGTGGTGTAATAGTGATGTGTGTTGGTATGGTGTAGTTGGTGGTGTAATTTTGTTGTGTGGTGATGTGGTGTGGTGGTGTAATAGTATTGTGTGCTGGTGTGGCGTGGTGGTGTATTAGCACTGCATGATGGTATGATATGGTAATTTAATAAAGTGTGATGGTGTGGTATGGTTGTGAATTGGTGCTGAGTGGTGGTGTGGTCCTGTGATGTTGAAGTGTTATGTGATGGTGTGGTATGGTCCTGCTGTGTTGTGGAGTAGAATGTTAATGTAATGACATTGTGTGGATAAAGGTGTGGTGATGTATTAAAACCAACTGATGATATTCGTAATCAAGATAAAACTGTCATTAAAAAAAAGCTACACACATACCAACACCACATGCAGTACAGATAACATTACAGGAGAAAGCACAATCAGTATATAATCATTTTCAACACAAAGAGACAAGACCATTAATGTAAAGGCAGGAGGAATGATCAGCAAATTCGATCACTGATAGCTAAACAAGCTTTATATGCAATTGAACAACGTCATCTCTGGAGCCAAGATGTTTGCCTGGAAATTATAGAGATTCGGCTTAGGACATGGCAAAGGCTGTGATGTGGGAAAGATGAACTGTTCTGTGTTAGATTTCTGTCCTTGTCGATCCAAAAGAAACCAGCACAATGAGGTGTTTTTTTGTATCATCCCTCCCTAGTGAGCACGCCCCTTCTCAGTGGTCAAGAGATGTGTAAGGAGGGCAGTGGAGATGTATGGTAAGGGTCTTCGATGCACCAGAAAAGTCCATCTAATGTATTTCCACGCGTAACTGTTTTCTTTTGCTGATCACTGTTAGACTATTGGAAAGATAGCATAGCTCATATTACGATATTTTTATATCTTTTATTAAGTAAAGGAGGGGAGAGAGATATAGCCATTTTGCTTTCCTACTGTTCTTGGTATTAAAAAAAAAAAACACGTCCGTCAACAAAGCAGAGGGGAAAAAACTTACCCTACTCTCGTCCTATCCACTTTCCTTCACACATCACTTTTTTTTCCTTTACCCCCACCGCACCGAACTTCCATAAGAAATTTTACCCCATCGACAGCACGGCGTCTCAAACAACGGCCATCTACAGCAGATGCACTCGTCACATTCTGCACCACAACTTAAGGCGAACTTAATTACCTCACGCACTCCCCTCTGCCCATCGTACTTTTTCTTCATTATGAAATAAATTACTGAAACATCCAACACGACCAGCTTACGTATTCTATCTTCATATGCAGTTTTGCCCCCCTTCCCTAGCCATACCACCCACCTCCATCCATCCATCCCAGTCTATCCCCCAACCAATTTGTAACTCCTTGTAACTATCCTAACCCAAAAGAGCTGTTACTTGTATCAAGACCGATTCGTCGTATGTCTGGCATTCACATTTACGAGTATAAGCATTATTTTATTGACCTAAGTTGAGCTGACGGGTCTGTCATTACCAGGAACCATCTAAACTACTTGGAATAATTCTCACATATTTACTTGAGTCTACGTATGGCTGAAACGAACTAGGAATGAAATGGATCCATGCTAACCTGGGTGGATTCTACGTGACCTGAACTGATCTCACTGGACCCAACTGGATGTGTGAAGGCTGTGAATGAATAGAACAGGACCGTATCACCACTGAAATACCCTGAACTGGCTCGACTGAGGCTGAAGGGATGGGACTGGATCTAATCGAAATGAATTGGTATGAATGGGTATAAGATGGCGTGAATGAGAATGAACCTGAACTAACTGGGCAAGAATGGCACCGAATCCACTTGAATTGATGTGACTGAGGCTGAATGGATGCTGACACCGAGAGTAAACTACATAACCTGGTGGATTTAGCTGGATCTCAGTGGGTTAAGAATGACCGAAATGGATCTAAAATAACTTGAGTAAACTGCTTGGGATTCGTTCTGAAATAGTCCAGTGAGCCTGACTGGAGGTGAGATGGGTGTATGGCTCTAACTGCAGTGCTAAGGGCGGACCCAATTGATCTGAATGAATCCTTCTGGGTCTGAATGAACCTTGATTGGACCTGAAATTACCTGAAATGTCTCTGACCGTGATTTAAGTGTGGAGTCAGCAAGAATTAATCGGAATCTGAAATCCGTGGACTAAAGGCTGAGGCTGCCTTTCTCTCACAGCTGCCCTTGTTCGTGGGATAGGTAGGGATTTGAAAAAGGCTTGAATTACTGGGCGAACTTAACAAATCCTAGAACTGCATTGTCAGTGCTTAGGCTATAGAGAAGTAATTGATCAGTAAACTGAGGGGGACACAGAGGTTGAGGTGGAAGGATGTAGAGGAGAGGTGTATGACTGAGGAAGGTAAGAGCTGGGGAAAGGGCAGCCTGATAGCGGTGGGCAGAGTGACATGGATCCGTTTTGTTCGCAGTCACTCTCACCAGGATTGAGATGAGCTGGAGCGAGGGCAAGCAAATAGAGGCGAACGAAGTGAAATGGATGCGATTTGTTTCAGTCACCCTCTGCAGGACTGAGATGCCTAACTAACAGAAAAACCAATCATCACCCTCAGCTATATGACTGCAGGGCCTTCTTACAATTTTCTCCCGTCTGACCAATATTTCTTAGCTGGTTCCATCTCAGCCATGCTAATAATTGGACTATATTGTTCTTCATCCCACCATTGGCATCTCGGTCTGCGTTATCCTCACTTTTCCTCTTAGTTGTCATTGCTTTACTTGATGTCCATCTGTTATCTGGTCAACGACATACATGATGCACTTTAGGCCATTTGTGTCAGTTATTACTCTTTCTAGTCATAACTGGATACTCTTGAGTCTATCCTGTTATGCTTCAGTTTTTTCTCTTTTATACTCACTGGTTGTATAACCTTTATTTAGACAGAGACAGCACTCGTCATGATGTTCTTCTGTTTAATGAAAGGTCTCCATCTCTCTAAATAAATTAAAATTAGTACTCCAACTCGCCAGCAGTTTTGTTACAGCTCCTCTGATCCACAAAAAAAGTCCTTAACAAATCTAAAAACGTTCATTAGTTCACAGCTTTACCTAAATAACCTCCACCATTCCAACCGGGGCCTTTGCAAATGTCTTATGAAAAGGAAGTAAGTAATCCTGGTGAAAGCGTCTCATTCATGAACACCTCAGTTAGGCAGTATCATGCACAGTCTTTCTGGAATTTTAATTTATGGCATCAGTATCATCTCAAAGCCTCGAACTAGCAAAACGTACACCGTTAGGTTGTCCGTTTCATTTGTCCAATACTCCGTTTTAAAGATCTGCTAAAATTTTTCTGTATTCTCTTAAATACTTCAGTCACATCTCGCTTGAGTGTCAGACTTCGTGCAAGCAGTGTAGTTTTTTTCAAGATAAATTATTGAAAGTCTCAGATCTTATAATTCATTTTTCACATTCTTTTCTAAACAGTTTGTGTGGTCCTTAACCCCCCAATGGATGCTTCAATATACATGATACTGTTATAGAATTGCTTTGGAAGATCTGTTAATCATAAATCGAGAACTAAAACCTAAACTCCTATTTGCTTTTCTGTACATTAAAGAGCAGTTGTCTCCGTTTCTTTTTTCATGCTTTTTCCAACAGCCTTCCAGTGTGGATGTTTCTGTCATTCAGTGATGGCCAGGCTACTGCGATCCCATATATTTTTATAATCACTCGTGTCATCTTTGCTCATATCTCTTTCGTCGCTGACACTCAGTTTCCAAGAAGCCGTATCCATCGTATAACCAAATTAGGTGGAAAGCAATAAAGCACACAGTCACATCACTTGCTTTTCTCGTATATTAATAATAAAAGTGGAACATAATATACATACAGATTTACTGAACAGACTGCTAGTTCAGAGCCATACAGATATACACTCAGGTAAAATAAATACTCTCAAATACAAAATATTTATGAACGCGAGAATAGAGACTCATTTGCACAGCAGACAGGTCTAAATTTAGGATGCTTCCGCAAGCAGTACTAACAATAAGCAGACTTAGCTATAAGCAGACTTACCTATATGCTTATCTATTTGTACAGGGATTTAGCCGTCCACAGACCTATTGGTATAATCGTAAGAAAGTTACCAGTCCACACCTAACCGTAGTAAGGCCTGGGAGGAGCATAGAAGCGGCGAGACTCTCGGGACTCGAAGGATGCTGATTCGTATGAGTCTGGGTAACGAGCCTCGCCTGAATACTGGACATCAGCAATGTAACCATCGTCACCGTCCACGTAGTAGGTCACCGTCTGGCGGCGACCGTCGGGCAGGTGCACGTAGTACGATCCCTCGGTGTTGTCGCCGTCACGACCTTCCCGGTGGCCAAAGTCGTTGCCGGAGGAGTCGTCCCTTACGACCCAGTTGAAGTCGTACCTGGCCTCACCGGACTCGTAGGATTCAAACGACTCCTCAGAGAATTCCTGTGATGTGGGACGGCCATTTAGACTTCATGCAGACGAAACAGGTACAAGTTTCTGAATATGTGATACTCGGTGTCTGAACACAACATGAACGTTGGATTATCTAGGGCAGACCACAGGTGAACAGTGTTACGTTGAAGCTTCAATCGTTTGCATTAAAATATTATTCACATATGCAGCAGGAAAGTGAGTCTCCTCTAAATTATACCTCATTGCTTTGGTCTTGAAACTCCCGCCTGTACACTGAATATTGTACCTCCTGTATTATACAATCGATGGAAACTGACAAATTGTTTTATAACATTTGTTGGCTGAATTGTTATTTCTAATATGAGGTATAGTAGCCCCTATGGCTTTTATTTTTTTTAATAATCTCCTCTCAGAAAAGTGGATAGCACCCTCTCTATCCTGACAGAGCAAAATATACCAGGTGAAGCTTGTTGAAAATTCAGGTGAGTTGTCCTTCCAAGATATCACTCACGATGCCAATAGGAATTTGCGAAAATAAACTACATCCTGAGTTGTCTATCAGCATATGGTCCAAAGAGAAGTTGTCTATATAATACAAATGAATGAAAACTTACCGGAGAACCATAGCTATATGAGGGGCGATGGTCAGCAGACACGACAGCCACAGCCACCAACACACACACTGACAGTACCTGAGGAAGAGGTAATGCGAAAATTATTGTATTAAAACCATCAACCAGTGATGTCCTGGAAGAGGGTGTGGGTTATATCCCCCATGATTCTGATCAAAGTTGGTCAGACCTTCAACGAGTTGGTAAAACAAGGAGTAGAGCTTTCGCAACGAATATACTACCGGAATATTTAGTGAAAGGCAGAAGAAAAGGTAAAGCAACAACAAATCTCGTTCAAACAGTTTAAATGCATTTACTTTGCCGCATTGACTCCTACAATTACCGCATTCCTAATCAATTCCTGTTTATTAAATTTCTTACAGTATACTAGAGTTCAGTAATTCACTATTAAGTTTTCGTTGTTCCCTCGGCAATCTGTTCTATTCACATTTTGTAGTCGAATACGATACTAGTAGGACGGGGCAAGTTGTTCAGAAGGTAAACTGCAGATTCATAACAGCAAAGAGTAGGCTAATAGTAAGATAGTAAACATTTATATATGCAAAAATGTTATAGTGCTTAAAGTATTGTTTGAAAAAAAAAATAGAGGCCCCCCCCAAGGGGGGAATCGCACCAACCACGAGCCGATACATATCTGGCGCGGCTCGGAATATGACCTTGACCTTGACCTACTTTCACCAATTTCGAACTCGTAGGAGATTTTCATCCCTACTGCACACCTGTAAACTTCTGTGATGATACCTTGAGTGGCTGCGAAGTTATCGTGCTAACAGAAACACACACAGACAGACGGACAACTCGAGAACAACACCAGCTTCGCAATCACGCCTGATAAAAAGTTACGTTATTGGACTGCGCTTCTTTTGTTTACTTTTACACTTGTGTCGAACGTGATCTTCCCTGTTAAGACCGAATAAATTAACATCCGATAAAACTCAGCTTCAGTGTACGTTAACCCCTTCTGCCAGAGCACGTCATTTCCATTTTGTTTTTTTATCAAGCTAAGCAACTTTATTACGAGATCTATCAAATACTGACAGGGTTTTATGAAAGCTGTATCGAACCTTTTCCAATTTTAAAAGCATCAGAAGAATGGTGGGCAGCAAAAATAAAATTCATAGTTGCACTGGGTAACTAAATATCATCGATATGGAAACATTTGTCTCATTTTAGCTGTCTCTAGACGGTTTAGGCCAGTTCAGGAGAGCCTGTCTGAGTGTAGTGTAGGGTTAGCTGTGGCTTTCATTAACTACAGTAATATAGTAACAGGAGGCTTTCATAAATGTGTGTGTGTGTGTGTGTGCGTGTGTGTGTGTGTGTGTGTAAAACGTTAAATATATTAATGACTAAACAATTCATTTTTCATAAACCTTCCCACCTTTGCGTTCATGATTGCTCTCAGGTCGGGTCTGCCTCTCCCACTGAAGTATCCAGCAGCTCTGCCTTCCTATATAAAGGCGGGCGGGGGTGACGTCACGGGGTTGGTTATTGCACAAAAATACATCAAGGGCGGGAAAGATTTAGGCGTCCAGCCGCCGGGAGTATAAACCAGAAAGTTCGTGTCTCAGTCAAGCAGCAGGCCTGACAAAAAGCAAACCTGACATCATACAAGGACTAACAGTGCGTGAAAGCGACTGTTAAGGGTTTGATTTGCGTTGAAAAAAAAATTGTATTACACTCTTGGGAATTTCTTGTCATCAAATATCTTACGCTTATGGCAATATGGATTGGTCATGGAGTGAATTCTCGAGCTGGAGTGGATAGGTCAACATTATCATTTGTAGGCAGAAGGAAGAAATATGAATTCTAGAAAAAAAAATGAAAAGACAAATACCACAGAAATTAACACTGTGTTGTATCATACAAAATACATCTCCTAGAAATAGGTCCTAGGACTCACCTGAGCTAACGAAAACTTGGGCCAAGATTGCAGCTGCCACTGACGTGTTTGTTATTTGATAAGAGCACTTCGTCAGAACATTCAATGGGCCAGATTATTCTCGGTTTAGTGTGGTCCCAAGCACATAGTATATATGGTACGTTAATTTACTTATTCTTCATCGATCTTTATTGATATAGGAAGCTGAAAAATAGTATCAGTTTATATACAGCTAAACGCATTAATCTTGAAGAGTTGGCGACGACCAATCCCCTCCACGCTAGCCTGTTCTCATCCATCAGGCAACGTTATCCACATCCCACACAACGCTTATCCATATACCTCTCCAGTCCCTCCACATTATCCTTGGTCCCTCCCTCTGCTCCAGCCCTCTGCAGTATCGTCTCTTACACTTCATCCTTGACACTTTGATCATTGCTCTTTACACTATCCAAATACCTGAAGACATTTGCCATTTCCTTCTGTTCACCTCACAGCCTCATTACAAACACTGTGACGTCATTTCTCGAAGAAGAACGTTCTTTATCTTTTTCAGACATGCACTTTGAAATGTCGTTTCTTACACACACTTCCGCCTAATTGACCAAGATACAGGCATTTCTCACTCCCGCGCATCTCTCACTAGGGAAGCTCTGTCAAATTATTCTACTTTACTTTTTATAACACCGTATCTATGTATGTTTATCTATCTCTGCCCATCTATCAACGCACGCACACACACACACACACACACACACACACACACACACACACACACACACACACACGCACACACACACACACACATACGAGTGGATAGAGTAGGAACTTTCGTTATCACCATTTTTCTGATTCCCTCATTCCGTCGATAACTAATGAATTACTGTATATACTGTATTTATCCCTCTGCGCTAAGAAGACATTGCCTCTGTGACTCCCTAACACACTACTCTTCCCCATTCTTCTTGTGCACGAATTTCCTACTGACGATTTCCATAGCAGTGGCATTCTGTTCAAGGCCAGTCGTCACGTTTTTCAGATCAGTTTAATCACAGTTTGCTCACCATCTTTCAGCACTTCTCCACTCACTTTAGTAACCACTGGTGCTTACTTAGTCTTGGCTTGCTTCGCTGCTTCACACACATATCCTGTTGTTCTCTTCCTTCACTCGTGCCCCCTTTTTTCTCCGTCATTCCCCAGTCACTTATACTATACTGCTTTTACGCTGACTTGGCCTAAAATTACCATCTTTCCATCCTTAAATCTGAACTGTAGCAATAGATTAACACTTGAATATGGTGCTAGTCACGAAGAAGTTCTCTGGAAAGGATGTTGAGCCACAGCATTGTCTCATTTTGCCACTGAGCTGCGTGAAATGAGCAGCAAAAGCACGAAAATCTAGGCCAAGTTAGCGTAAAAACAGAATAACACTGCTCTCGTTCTCTACATCCAGCAACCTATTCAGCTTCCCTCTCCATCAGTGAAATATCTCCTTTACCATTGAATTTTGTCATTTGTAGCTTTCACTGCATTGCTACCTTTAATACCATCCAGCTTTTACCTCCTTGACCTTTTTCCAAAACACCTTACGTTCCCTCCGCTTTACACTCAGACTTTTAATTTCCTCAACTACTTATTTTTTCACTTTCACCAGAATCCTTACCTCTCGTATTTTCTCAAGAGTAATTCGGTGTTTCATCTCTCCACACGATTTTTTT
>JAGKTI010018740.1:0-17478 GCA_018397915.1 Birgus latro | reverse complement strand
AGTAATTTGTCTATCAGTTCTTGTTCATTCATCATTTGAAGAGTAATCTTTTTTTTTTCCAATTATTTATTTTCTGTTATTTAGTAAATCTTAGGTTAAGTCACTTTGAGTTTGAATTTTGCTATCCTCTAAGGAATATTATACGTGAGATTGAGTGGCCCGCAAGAGGTACTAATATCTACTTGTTCATGCCCAGTAAATAAGGTCACGCTACCCTATTTGAAAATAAGATCACACCACGCCATTTCCCATATTCTCTATTGTCTGATCATCAGACTGGTGGCAGCATATTCTCTACGTTTCTGATCATTACGGTGGAAACAAAAATGCGAACATTACACTATTGTGGTAACTAAATTTCCCAGCTTTATGCTGGTGTCACTAAAGTTTCTGATCATTATACGGTGACTAAATTGATCAGTACACTGGTGGTACTCAATTGCCAGCGTTACACTGGTGTCAGCGTTGGTGGTATCGAATTACTTGTTATTACACTGGTAACTAATTTCTCATTACACAGGTGGCTAATATTCCATCATTACACGGGCATTCAAAATCCGAGTAATGCACTGGTGGCTAAATCGGTGGGATAAGATATTGTTGTGGGATTAAATATTGTTGTGGGATGAGATATTGTTGTGTGATATGGTTACAGTTAATGAATGAATCGAGATAGAATCCCTCAATAACAGTACACAGGAGGCCCACTTAATCTCTGATAATTCCTGAATTAATGATCTTTAAATCTCCTTGAGGACGCAAAATTATTCTTCACTGATAATGGAATGAATATCGACATGGAAACGCAATTTACGTATTTTATGGTTTGGTCTAGTGAAAGGAGTAAGGTGGAAGTTGTTAACGGAAATTAGGTGTCACAGGTCAAGGAGGACAGGGTGAGACCGCATAGAAATAAGAGTTAACCCCTCTCTTAACACCATGAGCTGGCGAGATAGGGCGTTTATTCGAATTCAAGAGGAGGAGGAACCTTCACATAGATTTCTTCAGCTAGTTGGCGATTTAGACGAGTCAGAAGCTCGACGGTTCCCCACGAATCCATCCTATCCTCAATCTTCTAACCCTCATCCAACAATGAAAGCAAAAGGGAGTCTCACAAAGCACCGTGATATTCCGATTCTGGGACTCCATCAGTTACAGGATATCGATGCAGCAGCACAGCTGGAAATGTTTTTTTAATTAGCTGAACAATGTGATTCAGATGAGGTGATGCGCATGCAGATTGCAAATGCCAAAGTAAGCCCTGAACTTGCCATTCTCATTCATAACAACAAGACAAAACACCGAGTAGTCTTATGGCCAGCACTTAAGGAATTTCCTCGAACGGAGTTTGCCATCGAAGTCAGTATTCATCGGGCTTAGCAGGAATTAGAATCAATGTGTTATGGTTGGATAGAGTCACCCCAGGCCTTCACACACCTTTTCATCTGCAAGCATGCGGCGATAGAGCATAAATTCCCTAACGAAAAGTTTCCCAACCTCAACAAAGCAATCAAACGGAAGCTGTAATATGGCTTACCTCTCAAGTCGCGAGAAAATCTCGAGGGATTCCTAGACGATGAGTACCCGTTAAAGACGTTCCTAGACAGAGTTGAACACAAACGTCAGTTGTTGGAAGTGAGTCAGACCCCTCGTGTCAATGCAAACTGACCGAGACCTCAAGCCCTTCGTCATCTGTTATTCGGACTCTGTCTAGCTAAGTAACCTTTGTGATTTGGCCAAATCTGGGGGACTAGCTAGGATATAAGGAGATAATTACTTGTGCGTTAGAGTATGAATTGAACTCTGATTTCCTAAGTCTTCTAATATTTAAATTAAATATTTGTCATTGTTAGTCTAACATTGATCAGAGAAAAGTGTAAAAAAATTCTGACAACCATCATACCCAAGCACATTCCTCACCTGTGTCGCACGTTTTTTTTTTTTTTTTTTGTCGGTAGGTTTGAATAGAAGTTTTTTATTGTTACGAATAGTAATGGTACGATCAATGTTGATGATAATGCACAGTTATAACAGCTGTTGTCCATGTAGCACCCCCCCCCTCTCCCCAGAGTTATTGTTATGGCTATTCAAACACTTATCAGACGCAAAAACCACTACTCGTGGTGTATCTCACATAATCTTGCCCTAAGTTGTGCTTTTTCTTGGCAATTTGTTGCTTCCACTGGTGAAAACGGCACTTCCTCATCCTTCCTGTCTTCTCAACATTCACCACTCGGTCATGAGGGTGGCGAACACGACCGTCACCCTCAGCTGAACCTAGGTCGTCAGCACCAACACGTGCACCACCAACATGCGCCAGCACATTCTCGTCACCGAGACCGTGTTTTGTAGCCTGACCACCTGCTGAACCTGCTTCACCACCTCTTACACCAGCACTTTGTCCACTACCAGTTGGTGGTACACTACCTGCAGTAGCACTGTCTGCACTTACACCTTCGTTATCATCATCACTTGCACTCTCATCGCTACTAAGAGCACACATAAGAGCATTAGGGTCATCAGTAACATCGCTCTCATTATCCGCATCACTGCTGCCCACACTGTAACAGTTATCACTAGGACGTGTACTGTAAAACACCCGTACACCCATACCAGAGGGCCCAGACTCACTATTATCTATCTTTGCCACAGTAAGTAAAAAAAAATCCTGCCCAAATGAAAAAAAAGTACATGGAGCTGTCTTCTCATGCACTGAGAGAGAGACAGAGAAAGAAAGAGGAAAAATGGCAGGGAGACTGCTTGGCTGTGGCGAGTAAGAAAACGGGGCTGGGGTTGGCGGAGAGTGGGGATGGCAGCTAGCTGCGACGGCTGTGTATAGTCAAGAGCAGCCTCACTCAGTGATGGGGTGTTTCCCCCCCTCAAGTGTGTGAATACCATTTTTCGGTCCTCCCACCCAGAAAGCGAACTTCCAGTGTTTTTTTGGGGGAAAGACTGAACCTCATTACCAGTTTAGGAAGGAAGATACTGTATATCCAATAAAGGCGTGGAGAGGACAGGTGAAAATAGTGGTATCCAACATAAAACTGTTTTTGTTCCGGTGGCGTGTTTCCCCCTTGTTTCGCGCAGGGCCTCATTTCATTGGTGATTGATGTCAATGACAGTATGCACATCTCTGCATTTGGTGTTACTCACATAATAAAATATGATTTACATTCAGCTGAATGCCTTCATACCTCAACATCCAGATAAATTCCAGTAGGTCCATAACAAAATATACATTGCCATAGAGATAAACTTGACCTTGGAAACTAGGTCAAAGGTTGAATAGAACGCACCATTAATAATCAGAGTCAATACACTGTTTAGTATATTTTTGGTAACGTACATGTACACAGTTTTGTTTTGTTTTTCTTAACAGACTAATTCATTCTAGACTAAAAAATTTATCACAGGAATTCTGCATGTTAAAGGTTAACCCTTGTCACTCTGCATCTTAAGGTCATAAATGATTTGATGACTGATTTTTTTTTCAAATATTCTCTCTGTTATTAACCCCACTGAACTGCACTGAAGTTAACGATTTCCTTTTTGCATTCCGGGAAAACAATTGACTTTCAAAGCCCTCCTACAGCTCAACTACTCCTGTGCCATCAACATCTGGTTGCAGCAGCAGCAGCCCCAGCCAAGTCGTGCTCTCGCCAAATACTTGTCCAAACTGATCACGTGAATATCAAATACCATGAGAGAAGATATCACAGATTCGTAAGAAGGAACTCCGAGAGGAGGAATGGCCATGTCCTGCATTGCATCGAGAAATGGTTCGGGTCGTGCTGGATGACATTACGGTATGAAAGTTGTGAAGCTGCCAGACAAAAAGAACTTGGACAACATTGCCGATCCAACTGTTTCCAAATACCCCAAATCTTTCAAAGATGTAAAAGATGGCGTATGTGTTGGATAAGGACATGATTCACTTCTACGTCAGTTGGTCAATAGGGATAAAAACAATCTAAGACCCTCTTCTGACTTGTGTGGTGTGAAACGAACCACGAGGGCTTCCGAAGAAACCGATAACTCAGCCATACAACCAGTGAGGAAAAGAACTGCAGCCACGTACAGATGCATTAACTACTGGTCAAAGGATTTCCCCGGATGTGAGACACAGGAAACACTTAATGCTAAGAAAGACACTCTGAAAACCCTTGCCAGATGTGGACAGGGCTGGAGTGATGATGTCAGCAGAGACTTGTCCCTCTGCTATATACTACAAAGAAAAGACAGAGTTGTAAAATGTTTCTCAATTACAGTGTTGTAAGATAGGTGGCTGTACCTATTTGAGGAGGAAGGCATTGCCCAACATTTTGACAAACTTGTTGGATTCAGGGGTAGATCAGTACCGGACAATTCTTTGCGAAAAAAGGTAAAACAAAATTCCTAGGAATTACTTCTCAGTCCTGATGCTTCGAAGATAAAAGACATTGCAGCTCTCAGTACCAAACTGAGGAAACTTTTCCACTAAGGATCTAAGAATGAATATCTGGTCTACACAGCCTCTTCCCTTCCTAAAACCTCCCTGTTGTTCTCCAACTAATTCCTCAGTTATTTCCCTAACTCTGTCAATAAGTATCCTACCATATACTTTTCCTATTACACTGAGAATGCAAATGCCCCGATGATTACCACACACTGCTTTTTCCCCTTTTCTTTTGGACAGAGGAATAATTATACTTGACTTCCAATACTCCGGGACTCTACCCTCCTCCACGCCAATCTGCACACCTTCCACATCCATTCTATTACCATCTCTCCCCCATGCTTCAGCATTTCACCACACACTCCATCAGTTCCTGGGGCTTTCCCCATTTTAACTTTCTTCATTGATTCCACCACTTCCATCCTACTGATTTCTTTCTCTCTTCTCACAACCCTCCTTCTCCCCGCCATTCCCCAGTCACTTATACTCGGATTACTTTCATTCTCTAAGTTCAGTAGTTCATTAAAGTGTCCTCTCGATCTGTTTACATTTTCTCCTTTCTCCACTAGTAATCTACCATTTTTATCTTTCACACCCGCACTGACTTCGTTGGCACCCTGTCTAGCTCTCTTTACCTTCTTCCAGAACATTTTCTTACATTCCCTCCACTTTGCACTCAAATTCCTACCAAATTCCTCATACACTCACTTCTTACTCTCTCTTTCTAATCATTTTATCTCTCTCCTCCTCTCAACATATAACTCTCTCATCCGTCTCTCAGCTTCCTCGACGCCCCTGTTCCTCATTCACTCATTATATACTTTCTTCTTTTGTGCCACAGCCTCTCTCACCTCTTCAGTCCACCATGCTGTTCCCTGAACCCCCTTTCGTCTTCTCTTGACCCCACACACCACCTCATGCTGCACAGATTTCTTCTGTGAATATCTTGCACACACCTTCCACGTCCCCCATCTGCTCCAATCTATATTTACCCAATCGCTCCTCCACTTCCCTTTTATATTCAACCTTTATTCCATCCTCTTGTAACTTTTCTACCCTCCTTGTAAGAAATACTTCCTCCTGTCCTTCCCTTCTTCTCTTCTTCCATCTTGTTTGGATTCTGATTCTGGCCACAACCAAGTGGTGGTCAGAAAGTCCACTCCCCCAACCTCTATATACTCTTGCTTCTATTACACATCCTCTCATCCTTTCATCCACACACACATAGTCAATCATTGCCTTCCGTTCATTCATTCCACCGTCCACCCTTCTCACCATTCGCCATGTATACCTATGGATCATTTTTTGCCTGAAGAGGGTATTAGATAACACCAACCCCCTCCCGGCAGAAATGTCCACTAAACCACTACCATTCCCATCTTCTTACCCATCTCTTCAGGCACACCCCACTCACCAACAACTCCATCCACCTTCTCATTCCCTACTTTTCCATTCATATCTCCAATCAGAAACACTCTTTTATTCCTTTCAAACTTTTCCAAGCAGGCTTCCAGATTTGTCCAGAACTCTTCTCTCACTCTACTTACACGATCTTGCATTGGTGCATACATGCACACATTTGCCCACATTTGCAGTCCAACTTTCACTCTTACCCACACAATCCTTGACCCAACTGATCCATACTCTCTTTCATTCTCCTTCCATCTGTTGCTCACAGCAATACACACTCCTGCTTTCGCTCTCTCATTCTCATCTACTCCCGCGTATATTCCCCATCCATTCTCTCACACTCTCACCTCGCCATTTAGTTTCAGTTATTCCACATATATCCACTTTCGCACTCTCAAGCACCTGTACAATCTCTCTCTCTTTCACATCGCCATTCATACAAAATCACAGGCAATATATATTCACTGATTTCACTAAGTATTAGAGATAATATTAATATCTACATTATTTTCCCTGCCACAACACTGTTTCCAATGGATTTTGTCATTGTTTGGAAGCGCGGGCATGTGCACTAATTACAGTAGAGACACAGGACAGTACTTTCAACACAAAACAGTGGCGGTAAGTCAAGTGCGCCATATGGCAAACCCCGACGTCCTCCACGCCACACCATATGGCGTACCCCAACGTCCTCCATGCCGTGATATGGAGTACCCTGACGTCCTCCATGCATGCTGTGCCGTATGGAGTACCCTGACGTCCACCAAGACACGCCATATGGCATACCCCGACGTCGTCCACACTGCACCATATGGCGTACCCCAACATCCTCCATCCCGCGATATGGAGTACCCAAAAGTCCTCTACGCCGTGCCATATGGAGTACCCTGATATCCTCCATGCCGCGCCATATGGCATACCCCGACGTCCTCCACGCTGCACCATATGGCGTACCCCAACATCCTCCATGCCGCGATATGACGTACCCCAGCGTCCTCTACGCCGTGCCATATGGAGTACCCTGATATCCTCCATGCCGCGCCATATGGCATACCCCGACGGGAGTGGGTTTGATTAATAATAAATGTGTTTCACTCACTCTACATACATCTAATCTTGCTTCTTTCCATTCTCTCATAAAACTGTATACCTCTTCTCCCGATCATACATGCCATTTACATTAAGAGCTGCCACAGTTATCTTCTCTCTTTCATTTACTCAGATGGCTGCTCTGACCTCTGTGCCTTTTCCCTTCTCCCCCATGGGGGCACTAGCTGGTGGCATAACAGGTGCGTTATTTTTCCCCCCAGGACATAATGTATAAATGTACAAGGACCATCATCATATGACTAATACTGATCAACCCCGAGAAAGGAATCAAGGCTGAGGGAAAGAAGGTAAAGAAGCAATATTCAGTCCACCCATAAGTGTTGTCATTCATCAGAAATTTGGCAGAGTAGAGCTCACTCATTAGTATGCTCTGTCATGGTTTAGTGGCAACTGCACACATGGATTATGCAAAATAAGGATCCAAGGAGTTCATACAGTTGATCACAACTGATGAATCACTTTGAAATTCGTGAACATTGAGTTTCAGCTGGACTACAGGATATAATCTTATACGTACTGGAGTTGACAAGTTTCTGTTCAGTTTGCCGTTGTATACTGTGAGAACACCATCAACATCATTTTCCTTTCCTAAAGCACTCTGGGCATGTAGAATACCTGTACATACATGTATGAACAGTACAGCACACAATAAAAATAACAGGGCCGTAATACAAATTATGTGTACAGTAAAATTAAAATGATAATTGTGCACTCACCATCTCAAACGTGAGTAAATAGGGACTGTTAGATTAAAATTCATAGTATAGCAGCAAAAAACAGTCTTCTGGCTTGAATTTTATGATTAATTTAAGTCCAGCTGAAAAGTGGTTGCCTTTAAGCCATGGCTAGTCGACACTGCAAACTTTATGGGCATGCATTACTTCATTTATATTTTACGCACATATATAGATGATTATACACAACTTAAGGGAAATGTTTTGAATTGAAATGTTAAATGATTGGGTGGTAGCCCAAGGAAAATGAAAAGTAGGTAATTTTAGTGAAGTGATTAATTCTCAGGCTTCTATGACTTGTTCTCAGGTGAACAGAATCATCTGGGGGTTTAGAAATAGAATACGTACACTGGTCATGTCACAGTCGTGATAAGATGTAATTAAACCTCAAGAGTGTCTTGCAGATAATTTTGGCACAAGGCCTCCCAGGAGAGATAGGTGTTCTGCATTATTATTGTTTTTGTGCATAACATTGTGATAAACATGTTTAGTTTTGTATATATAGCATTGCCAGGAGAGATAGGAGTTCTGGATTATTATTATTTTTTATGCATAATAATATGATAAATATGTTTAGTTTCGTATATAAAGCATTGTCAGGAGATACTTTGGTGGTCTACATGATTACTTTTTCATTTATAAGAAATGTGATAATTATGTTTAACTAATGTGATGTTATCGTTTCAATATGTAGCATTCCAAGGAGAGAATATGATGCTCTATATGATTACTGTTTTTAGACATAATAATGTGATATGTTTAATGTGATATGTTTAGCTTTTGAATATGCAACATTCCCAAGAGAGAATATGCTCTTTACTTGCTCATTATTTTTATGCACAATAATGTGATGTCTGTAGTTTTGTATAATGCTGTACAGCATTCACAGGAGAGAGTACAGTGTTGTACAGGATTTATTTCTGATGCATAACATTGTGAAAAATATGTTTAGTTCCGTTCGTATACAGCAGTACTTACTACTGTACCATAGTGTTTAGGAAAATGCCATAATGAATGACACTAATTACCTTCACAGTTGATGAGGTAGATAATTTTCACCTAATTATCCAATGAGTGTTTAGGAATGACTGGTTTATTTTTCATACTTTTCCCATTTTTTTGCCTTATTTTTCATACTCACTTGTCCAATTTTTTTTAAATCGCCGAGTCTCATCGACGTACGATGCACGTTACTACTTTTTACAGCGGACAGACCCACCGACGTACACCGTACATCAGTCACTTACAAGGCCCATCGTTTGCACATTTTTCAAGATTCGCAGATTTTTGGTAGTCATATGTGGGAGACCTTCCTCTACCTGCTGCCAAGCGGGGATACTGCCTGGCCCCACCTGACCCCCCCTCCCTCCCTCCTCTCCACACTGGGGAATTCACCTATCAGCAGTAACCTGGCCAGTAAAGATATGTTGCCCCACGGTCTCTCCAATGACAAAATTCACAGTGAAAGTGATTGCTGAGCTGGAGGACAAAGAAACAATGAAGCTTGAGGGAGAAACAAACAGAAGTGATGAGGTGGTAATGTCGTAAAAGAAGGTGCCATATGCTGGGGTTTTGGGTGAGTGAACAATGCTTTTATCCCCTATATTATTGTGTGAAAACCAATATAGACTTATACTATACATAAATGCATACGAAATAAATAAATAAATACGTATTTTAAAGTGGTTTGAATTAGTTAACCCTTCCATAGTTCGTTTTCTTTAGCCAAGTACCATGAGAAGGAAGGAAAACGTAAGTCTGAGTGACACCCGTATGAACATTTATATGCTCAGGAGGGCGATTTCTCTATGAATTTTCGATGTTTCTCACCAAAAGCGGACGTTTGAACCCCCCCCAAAAAAAAAGTTGAAAATTTGTCGGGTTCTGAGGGTGTGTTGGGTAAAAAATTGGTCTGGACTGGACGGGTTAAGCACTGATCTGGTCCTTCTTGCCCATCCTTTATACCACATGGACAAGGTTAAGAGCACAATACTATATCTAGTGCTTCTGATACCCCAGTTGCCTAGTAGTTAAAAAGGCCTTTCCACTGACATCACATCCCACTGGATTTGTGTCTAAAACTTCTGTTGTGATTGGCGGGGATGCCCACCATCTACTCACTGATGTAGAACTGTCTTCAGGTGACTGTACACTGAGTGACAACCAAATGGTTTCTTTTAAACCAGGAAACCATATACTGCACTGGGTGGTAAACATATAACGAAATGATGCCTAGTAGTATAGTGAGTTAAGGGATTTCACCCGGACTAAGCCTGTAAGGCTTTATTTCTGTGGGGTGGTTAGAATTTATTGCTCACATAATGCCATTCGGGGGTGAGAGACGTTCATCACCTTAACCCGTCACGTCCCAACTGATTTTCCCCCCTCCCGTACCTTCCACTCCCGAGCAGTTTTGAAAAAAAAAAGGGCTAAAACATCCGCTTTTGGTGAGAAACAAAGGAAAATCAACGAGAAAGTGGTTACCTGGGTCCATAAGTGGTCAGAATAGATGAGTCTCCCTGGTGCATGTACCGTATTCTGTCACTGACGTGTCTGGCTCTCACGTTTTCTGCAGTAGGTAATTTTGGGAGAAACATCAATGAACACGTCTACATTTAATGATTTGGAACTAATAAACAATCACAACAACAATATAATGGTTTTCAATGGCACATAAAGGAAAAATAAGCATAGTTCTATTGCGCGAGCATAGCGAGTTTCGTCACACTGGTCGCACGTGAATGGCTAAATTTCTTGTTTCAGGAAACATATCATTTTTTTTTTACTTGCATAATACTGTTTCAATGACATTTTACCATTTTTGACTTTATGTAGATTTTTTCAGCTGTTTACATTCATTACGACGATATTTAGCGTAATGATTGCACATGTTTACATACTCAGCGCACTCGCTATGACTTCTTTCAACATACATTACATTTTTTCTACTTTCATATTATTGTTTTGATGACATTATACCATTTTTCACCCAATGTCAATGTTTTTGCCAATTTACATTCCTTACGATGATATTTAGTGCAATGGTATCGCATAATCACGTAGCAAGCACACTGGCTACCACTCGTGTTTCAACTTATATTTTATTTCTCCACTTCCAGTATACTTCCCCACTTACATTACACCCGTTTCCACTTTATAAAACCATTTACATATATACATGCCTTATTTATTACACTGGGGGTCAGAATATCGCATCTTTGTACACTCACTAGGAATGTTTCAACTTAGAATATGTTTATGCACTTACATAATAATTTTTCACTTACATTACACCCGTTTCCACTTTATACTACTATTTACATATATACATGCCTTATTCATTAAACTGAGCGTCAGAATATCGCATCTACTTTGCTGCCAAAGTTGCAGACGGCGGAGCCAGGAAGTATGATCATGTTACCCCCATTCTTAGGGAACTTCAATGGCTAATCGTAGGTAATCTAACAACACTAAACCTAGCACTAACTATATTTAAAAAACTACATAATCTCCTCCTAAAGCACATCCTGTCTCTCCCGACCGTCAACAATAGAACCTGCTGCACAACCAGGCAATGAAATAATTTATATGTTCCAAAAGTTAACACAGACACGGGGCCCAGATCACTTTCAGTAGAAGGTCTTAAACTCTGGAATGAGCTGCCATCATACATTAAAGAGTCCCATAACCTATATATATTTAAAGCAAAACTAAGAAAATTACCTACTAAGCAAACCTTAGTTGCATGGCCTCACAACTAACACAAGAACAACTCTGCCTCAATGTACTCTTGTCCTAAACCATATAAGCTGCTGTATGTACAATATGCACCGTATCATTATATTTACTGTTAGCATGTAAGTACAATGTTAGAAGAATAACCACTTTATGTGGAATTAAAGGTTTTTATTTTAATTAATTTAATCTTTATACACATGCGAGGAATGTTTCTGCTTAGAATATATTTATGCACTTAAATAATAATTTTCCACTTACATTACACCCGTTTCCACTTTATTTTTATTTTATTGTATTTTTATTTTCATTTTTTTTTTTTGCAAGGAAAAAGGAACCAAAGGCCACAGGCCTGCATACTGTTCCTTCNAACCGTTCATTTCGAGATGCCTGGACACACTTCGTTTGAAAGGCTGGAGATCATAGGAAGTAGGAAATACAGACAGAGGAAGACAGTTCCAGAGTTGACCAGTTGCATAAATGAAGGACTGGGAGTAACGGTTAACTCTTGCATTAGAGAGATGAACAGAAAAGGGATGAAAGTTTGTTGCTAGACGGGTACTACGTGCCCATTGTAGAGGTGGAGGGATGCAAGCAGACAGTTCAGAGGAACAGTGACCATTGAAGTAGTGACAGAAAAGAGATAAAGATGCAACAGTCTGGCGAAGAGACAAAGGTTGAAGGGAATCAGTAAGAGGAGGAGAGTTAATGAGACGAAAAGCCTTTGACTCCACCCTATTGAGAAGAGCTGCATGTGGGGAGCCTCCCCACACATGAGAGTTGTACTCCATACACGGGCGAATAAAACCCGTGTACAAGGTCAACAACTGTGCATGGGTAAAGAAAGTTCGGAAAAGGCTTAGCACGTAATCTCTTAGAAGCAGATTTCACAAGAGATGTAATATATTATTTCCAAGACAAATCCTGAGAGAATGAAACCCCAAGAATGTTCAAGGATGATGCAGGACATAACTGTTCATTATTAAACATTAGTGGGTAATCATGAGGAAGATTTTGTCGGGTTGATAAGTGTGTCACGAATTTTCTACATCATAAAATTATGTAACGTAAATTGTGACATCGAGTGATTTTGCAGGAGCAACGAATGATTCTGAAATGCACGAGATTTCGCTCATTCTCTCAACCGTCCGCTTGTGTACTTATATTCGCATCAAGTTGTTAAAACTTTCATCATTCTTTTGTGAGCGATTGTTTTTATGTGCAGACGGTGCATTCCTCTGAGTGATAATTTCTGAATTATCGCTTCCGCCTCCCTGGCCGTAGCCTGGCCACACCCTTTCACACGCTCCCCACGTCAGACACTCAAAACCAGAGAGACAGTCTGTCCTGCAGTCTCGGTGTGTGCGGGTTATGTTTACGAAAGCTCGAGTGATCACTTTTCTTAGCGATTTCAGATCTCAGCTTGTATTGGCGTGTATTCCCAAAGCTCCCACCAACTTGGTGATCGTCTACAGCAGCACGGTCTTCTATACCGATTAGTATTTCCTTTTGTTTTCCTAGCCTTAAGTTTTTGGGTTATTTAGCTATTTGTCTGAGTGTTTGAGTGAGTGCGTTTTCCTTTCTTGATTTGAACTGGAGTCATGTAACGTAAATTTATTTTCTTGTATTCAATAAATTTACAGTTCGTTTTCTTGAGCTTTCTTAAATGTAACAGTCGTGTTTAATTTCCCCACATATTTGGTACACTTTTGCTACTCCACGTTAGCACAACTCCTTATATTAATCATGACTTGTACTTTGGCCAGCTTTTGGCATTAATCCTTAAATCCGTTGTCCTAGCTAGGAGTTTGGCTCAGCCAAAATCCTGTTTATTATTATTATTATCATTATTTGAATGTTAAGGGGACAAACTAACTTTCTCAGAGGCCAACGGTACAATATTACAGCCTACTTGAGTGACTAGTTTCTGCTGTGTACCGTTGAGAAAGTCTATAAATTCTCGAATCTAGAGAATTGGCGAAGTAAGCCAGCATAAAAGTGAAATCGCTACTTGATTTCACGAGTCTATTCTCTCATAATAAATGACTCGATAGTCATTCCTAGCACACACAGCTATACATTGTATATTCCAATTATACAATATTACATTTTCCTCCTGAATTACATTTTCCCCCTGACATCTGGCTACTTCATTCCAGGATAAACTCCTAGCTTGGAATTATTACCAAATTACTCACTCACTCTTACTTTAGTCACTCAGTCTCAATCTGAGCATCATGGAGAGTACATACCTCCAAGAAGCCAAAGATATGGGGCTTACTAACCCGTAGGAAATTCGAGATAATATCTTGTTGCGCTGCAGTTACGAGCAGCAAAGCGAGAATCCCGCCCATGAAGAGTGGAAAATTGAGTACGAGGAACGCCAGAAGGAGCAGGAGGAGCGCAAGAGAGAACGTGAACACGAGCGCAAAGCACCTGAACACGAGCGTGCCGAGCGCGAGGCACGTGAAAAACACGAGCTGGAAGTGCTGAAGCTGAAGCGAGACTCCCTTGCTTCAGCCACATCGGGTGCAGCTAACCTAAGCTCTGCTAGCGCTTTCTCAGCATCTGTTCTAGCAACTCCACGTCTCAAGCTTCCTTCTTACACGGAAGGCGAGCAAATCAAGCCATTTATAGCTCATTTCGAAGAAATGGCAAAGCTGTACGATCTGGATGAGGCAGCTAAGCGGCTTCAGTTCCTTAGCCTGTTTGAGGGCCCTGCCCTCGACATTCTCCACAGAATTCGTGGAGATAATCTCACGTACGAGATGATGAAGACTGCACTCATCAAAGTGTACAGTCTTACCGTTGATCATGCTAGGAATCAGTTCATGAAGGCGTGTCTCCAGGAAAAGGAGACAGCTGTTCAGTTCCTTGACCGTCTCATGGCATACTTAGGCGAGTGGATGGAGAAGGACGAGACTCCCAGCAAGCAAGAGGGAATGATCGACCTCGTGCTCTGCACACAGCTGGAAAAGTCGTGGCCTACTGAGCTTATGGCCCAGCTCAAGATGTCCAAAGTGAAGGATGCAAACCAAATGGTGGAAAAGGCTGATGCTTTCTTTAGTGTGTACGGGTACGAAACTCGTAAGCAGCAGTCCTGGAACAGGACAGATACTGCTAAGTCTTGGAAGCAATCTCAGACTGAACCCTAGCATCAAGACCATTCTCAAAAAAATGGTCATGGTCCAGGCAAACTGCAGAAGGACCAAGGGTAGAATAAACAGAAACCTGACTGGAAGAGGTACAACAAGTACCCTAACCACCAGCAGTATCCCAAGCAGCAGTATCAGCCACGCAATCGCCAACTGGGACAAACATTTTCAGAACCAGCCCCAGTGTATCGGAGGCAGGAGGCAAACGCAGCCTTCATTCCCCAACAGGCGCACGATGGTGCCGTCCCCACCAGCACAGGTCTTCCATCACAGTTCACTAGTCCCCCTCAGATGGTGAACTCTCCTCCACAGGTCGTCAGTGCAACTGCTCCCCAGATGGAGAGTACAACTCCTCATGCACCTAGTCAGAGTACGACTCCTTATGCACCTAGTTTGGGTACGACCCCTAAGGCATCTAGTCCTGTCAGATTTGAAGAGTTGTGTGCCATGCAGCCTTATCAATGGCTAGCCGCTTCCTCCACAGGCCCTCCCACAGGTAACAGTGCCTTCCTTGTTCAGCCAGGGATTGTGGGAGGTGTTTCTGTTAATGTTCTGAGAGACAATTGTTCCTCAGGTTGCACTGTCAGGCAGAGTCTTGTTCGTCCTGAAGAATATACAGGCAGACAGATCCAAGCTCAGCTTATTGACGGATCAGTGAGATCGTTCCCTGAGGCACGTATCGAGGTAGCAACTCCCTTTTACACAGGTTCAACAGTTGCAGTTGTCATGCAAGAACCTATGCTTGACATCATTATAGGTAACATATCAGGTGCCAAGTATAGTTGCACCGTAGCTGTCACTACTCAGACTTCGGCTGCAGTAACACGAGCCATGGCCAAGGCTCCAAATTGTGTTGCCCCGGTGGCTATTGCATTGCCGCAAGATCTGATTTGTAGTCAAGATGTTGTCCAAGAACAACAGTCTGACCCGTCCCTTCCTGTTGTGTGGGAAAAACAAATGGGTAAAGTGACCAAGTATTCACGGGGTCGACAAGCCAGGTTCCTTAGCAAACAAGGACGGCTCTACCGTGAGTCACGAACACTCGAGGGCGAGGTTCGACTGCAGTTTGTCGTTCTCGCGAACTACCACCAAGCAGTGTTAGAATGGGGTCATTGTTCAGCATCAGGAGGTCATATGGGCAAAAAGAAAACCCAAGGCTGTATCCGTGCTGACTTTTTCTGGCCAGGAATGGGACACGAAATAGATAGTTTTGTGCACTTCTGTAATGTGTGTTGACATACCACCATTCAGGAAAGTTTCCTTCCTGTGCCATTTGAATCCATGCCCATAATATCTGAGTCGTGTGAGAGAGGGCAGTGGTAATGTGGGTATCTGTCATACACTAGGTTCCATAAGACTGTGCTGTTCTAAGAGATTTGAGCAATCCAAGAACTAGCTTGGTTCCCAGTCAGTACTATGCTGCAAAGATCTCAAGTCTCGCTTGTTGGCCCTACGGGACATAATATGTCTAGGGTCTGTACATACATATGTACCGTAGCTCATACGTGCACAGCAGTGGCGATCCCAACCGAGGACACCGAGGACAAATGAGCAGTTGCGGCGATCCCAACCGCGGACACTGACGACGAGCCCTTATTAGTCGTAAGTGTAGGGCTTGTACATATTGTATGTACTGTAGGTTAAGGGGGAAGTTCGAGACCCCGCAGAGGCAATCTGAGGCAGTTTGAATTACCTTGTGGTGTGTCTCGAGCTGTGGGCCTCTCTGAGGATTCCCGGAGATTACACAAAAGCCACATGAGTGTTCACACCCACGCAGGGTGTAAAAATGTGACCTGCCCGAGTTTGCATAGGGATTCTTGACTTACCTTTATTATTTATAAGTGAGCAGTCATGGCGATCCCAACCGAGGACACCGAGGACAAACGGGCAGCCGTGGTGATCCCAACCGCGGACACTGATGACGAGCCCTTTGTAGAAATAAGTGTAGTTATAAGTGAGCGGTCACGGCGGTCCCAACCGAGGACACCGATGACAAACGAGCAGTCGTGGTGATCCCAACCGCGGACACTGATGACGAGCCCTTTGCAATAGTAAGTGTATAGTTATAAGTGAGCAGTCACGGCGATCCCAACCGAGGACACTGATGACAAATGGGCAGTCACGGTGATCCCAACCGCGGACACTGACGACGAGCCCTTTGTAATAGTAAGTATAGCTATAAGTGTGCAGTCACGACGATCCCAACCGAGGACACTGATGACAAACGGGCAGTCACGGCGATCCCAACCTAGGACAAAGACGATGAGCCCTTCATTAGGCATAAGTATAGGTTAAAAAGGGCAAATATTAAGGAAATAATGGCGACCTCCTATGTACGAAACTTGCTGTGAACTGATTTTCAGCTAAAGTGTACTTTCTGTTGTGTATGGATTGATTGCTGGGTGGATGAAATTGTAATTTAGTACAAATTCTCACATTGACACTATTGATGTTCCAACTTGACTCATTCGACAGGTACAGTTGTTGGGTGAAGCAGATGTCCAGGACCATTGATTGTCTCTGCTGCACGCTGCCACCTCTTCTCCTCTGCCCTCGTCGCCTTTATTATTGCATTAATTTGTATTATTATTATTATTGTTTTACACACAGGTACAGTTACACTAAAACTTTTACACCTACACCGTGTATCACATACACCACGCTACATAAAAATTAGTTATCAATGTAAATGTAGTGAACTTTCGCTCAGTTTGACCTGAGAACAGGATTTTTCACCGTCGTCACGGAGTTTTTCCCTCAAGCTAGCTTCTTTTAATGTAAATACGAGGTTTTTACGCTTATAGGCGACAGTGATTTTCTCCTGTAACAGGATAGTACACACACCACAGTGTGAATCTTGTGTGACTGAGCTAGGATGTATATATATATATATATATAT
>JAGKTI010018739.1:0-17478 GCA_018397915.1 Birgus latro | reverse complement strand
TTAAGGTTAGTTTAGTTCAGGTTTATTTAGGTTAGGTTGATCTAGGATAAGGTTAGGTTAGGTTACCTTAAGGTTAGTTTAGGTTTGGTTACCGTGCATACGACACCAGCAGGTCGTTGATGAACGAGAACAACAGGGGTCCCAAGACAGAACCCTGAGGGACACCACTTGTAACTTCCAGTCAGAAGCATTGCCATTTACCAGCATTCGTTGTTCTCTTCTTGAGAGGAAGCCTAATCCATTCTAAATATTTTCCTTTAATATATACCGTAAGTTGTTATTTTCTCCAGCAGTCACTTGAATGGTACTCGATCGAATGTCTTCGTGAAGTCACACACTCCAGTACTTAAGGAACGAGTAGTCGTCCCCTGAACACGTCGCATAACAGTATGAAAACGGGAATATCATCTATCTGTCTACTCGTATCTATAGCCAAATGCAATAATCCCATGAGGGGTAGCTGTTTGTCTTTGAGTTAGTTGTTTTATGTGGAGGGGCACTAACCCTCCGCCAACCGACTCGTTGACATGTAAGGAACACGTGTGGGTTGGTTATATGGTTACCACCCAGCATTGTAAATGGTTTCCTGGCTTACACGAAACCATTAGGCTTGTCACTCAATGCAAAGCCACCCGAAAAGGAAAGAAGAGTAATAAAAGGTAATAGGAAAGATGGGAGAAAAAGGATGAGAGGAGGACAGACAAAGATAAAGAATAATAAGGATGAAGGAAGTAGGCAGCACTACATCAAGTGAGTGAATGATGGTCGCCACCACCTACCATCTGAACGAACAGTGAGAAAAAACTAGCACCAAACCTAGAGAGGCTATGTGGCACTAAGGCAGCAAGGATGCAAAATACTCAGAGCAGAAAGAAAGACAATAATATTAGAAACATGAAACGTGGGAGAATCACCAAGGAAATCAGTAAGCAATGAGGGGCGGGGTAGTAATGAGAGGAAGGGAAAAGCAGAGTGACAGTCGCAAAGTATGAACGGGCAGTCGAGAAAAAGATGTGTCAAGGGGCAGTTACAGCGTGAACAAAGTGGTGGGGGGTCAACACTCATTAAGTAACCCGAGTGAGGTGGGTGTGACCCACGCAAAGACGAGTAAAGAAAGTCTCCCATCGACGATTGGGGTGAGTGGAAATAGACCAAGGAAGAACAGAATGTTTAACGAGGTGAAACTTATTGGTAACCTGGGAGTCCCAGGAAGTTTGCCATAGGTCACGGAAAAGGCGAGTAAGAATAGGAAAACAATCAAGAGCAGAGGAGATGTGAGAGACAGAGCATCAGAATGAGCCAGTGAATCTGCATGTTCATTACGAGCACTCCCAATATGACCAGGGACCCAGCAAAATTGAATCGACTTACAGAAAAACGGAAGAGCCACTCTTGAATTTGGGTGACAAAGTGTTGAGAAGTTCGTTGAGAAGAAAGTGCACTTTTGGAATCGGAAAGGATAACAAAAGAAGAGGAAGAGGAACGAAACAGAGAATTCAGAGTGAAAAGAATAGCATAAAGTTCCACTGTGTGAACACCCGCAACAGATGGAAGGGAACTGGAAAAAGAAGACTCAGGGGAGACAACTGCAAAACCAACACCGCCAAGGGATTTGGAGCCATCGGTAAAGATATGAGTAGTAGAAGAATGAGAAACCATGTGTTCAAGAAAAAGAAAGCGAAGACCAACAGGGGAAAGAAGAGAGAGTGAGAACAAGGGAGAAAAAAAGAACAGACCACTGGAGGTAAAAGCCAAAGAGGGAAAGAAACCGGACGAAAGGGAAGAATGGGTGGAAAGGTGAAACCGATCAACTGAAGAGCAGGGACACGGAGGGAGAAAGGAAGGAGATGAGAAGCAAACTGAAAAGAATGACGGAGAGAGTGAGGAGGGCGGAGCAATTTATTAGATGGAAAGATGGAAACTGAAGTAAATGTGCATAAGACTTAACTGTAAGGAAAGAACGACAGGAGAAGAGAGGGGGTTGCCCAATACGACGCAAAGGTTTGTGACTGGGGTTGACCAAAAGGCACCTATGGCTAAACGAAGGCCAGTATGATGAAGGGAGTCAAGTTTCGAAAGAGTATGGGCAGAGGCAGAAGAATAGACTTGCCAACCACAATCAAGTTTACAAAGAATTAGGACAGTGGAGATGAAGCGTGGTGCGATCAGCGCCTCACGAAAGATGAGACAGAGGTTGTAGTAAGTGAAGACGAGGAAGAGTGGAAGAACGAAGGAATGAAACATGAGCATTCCAGTTTAACCGAGAGTCAAAGACAAGACCAAGAAAGCTGCAGAAGATTGACAAGGAAGAAGCGCATCATACAGGTAAAGAGGTGGTTGCGGTGTAGTACGGGAACAGGTATAAGACTTGAAGGGAGAGAAACGAAAACCATGAGTGGTGGCCCAAGTGAAGGCTGCAATAATGGTTGACTGAATAAGAGATTGGTGATAAGGGAGATCCAAATCCGCAGCATAAATAGCAAAATCATCGACGTATAGAGAGGAGGAAACAAAGGGAGGCAGTGAAGACAATACCATTAAGGGCGATTAGAAAAAGAGTAGTATTGAGGACACAGTCCTGGGGGATGCCTTCATGCTGGGGGAAGGCAAATGAAAGATGGGCACCGAGACGGACATGGAAGGTGCGGAGGGAAAGGAAATTCTGAAGAAAAACACCAATGTTACCACGAACACCAAGGGAACGAAGACAATGCAAAATATGATGTTGCCATGTAGTATTGTAAGCCTTTTCCAAATAGACAATTATAGCAATGACAGACCGGCAAAGGGAAAAGGCAGAATGGATAAAATACTCCAGACGACGAAGACGATATAAAGTGCTATGAGCTTTGCGATATCTGAACTGTAACAGGGAAAGAAGACAACGGAATTCAAGGTGCCACATAAGTCGACGATTGATCATACATTTAGGCAGTTTACACAGACAACTGGTCAGATCAATGGGGCGGTGGTCTTGAAGAAGATGACCTGTTTTACCAGGCTAGAAATGGTAGGATGACCACCACATGCCAAGCAGGAGGAAAGAAACCCTCAGACCAAATCCTGTTGTAATGGGTCAAGAGAAAAGACATGGCACTAGGAGAGATGTTTCAACATACTATAATGAAAACCATCGAGACCCTCACTGAAATCTTTACACAACTGAGGTGTGGACGACAACTCATGGAATGTGAAAAGAGCATTAATAGCCCCCTCAGCAAAATAAAAGAAATCGGGGCAGATTTGGAGATTTAAGACGGTGAAAATATGGAGGAAGGTGGAACCCTGTGCTTACAGGACTAAAATAACTAGCTAAAGCTTCAGCAACCAAAGAAGCATCAGCTACAGAACGACCATCTAAAGAAAGAACAGGAACCCGAGGCGGGATATACTTACCAGAGATTCTACAGATACGAGACCAAAGTGCTGCAACAGGAGTGTCCGCCAAAATGCTAGAAGCAAAAGACATCCAGATGTGAAGTTTGGATCAGCAGATAATGCGGCAGAAGGCAGCAGATGCACGCTGAAATGGTGAGAGACTACAGGTACAGTCTGGTGTAGATCATTGACGACGGAAGCTTTTCCAAGCAGCACGTTCAACCCGGAGGGTACGCTTGCATTCAGGAGTCCACCACAGCACAGTTTTGGCTGTAGGAGGTCTGGTATTTCTAGGGATAGCAGTGAGGGCAGCTCCTAAACCTGGATTAAGAAGAAAGAAGGCAACTCACGGGGAGAAGAAAAGGAGGAAAAAGAGGGGACCATAAGAGAGGAAAATAAGCTCCAGTCAGCAGCACGAAACCGCCAACAGGGAGGATGAGGAACTGGACAGGAAGAAGCAAGAGAAAGCTTAATAGGAAAGTGAACACTGAAAAGAGTCATCAAGAACAGACCAGTGGAAATCAAGGAAAGTAGAAGGAGACCAAAGAGACAGATCAATGCAAGAAAAGGACCGAGTACAAAGATCAAAGTCAGTAGGAGAGCCAGTATTGAGTAGAAAGAGATCGGAAGTAGAAAAACTGTTCAAAGAGGTGACCCATGTGGGTGGCCACTGAGTCCTCCCAAAGGATATGACGGCAACTGAAGTCTCCAAGGAGGAGAATCGGAGGAAAAAAGGAGTGAAGTAAGGAGGAAAAGACAGAAAAACCAAATAGACAAGGAGAGAAATAGAGAGAGCAGACAGTGACCCAGCAGTGACAGGCGGAAATATGAGGGACAGAGGAAGAAACAGAAAGGGGCTCAAAAAAAGTATTGTGGATGAGAAGGGCAGGAGGAGGAGGAGGAGGAAGAGGAGGAGGAAAGGTAAAATCTGGAATAGGAACATGGGAAGCATGAAGAAAAGTTTCCTGGAGAGATACAATTAGAGGATCGTGAACGGAAATGAGATATCATTAAGATGGATGGTGGGACATAAACCCGCATATACTCCAGTGTATAACGGCCATGAGGAGAAACAAGATTTAAGACTGGGAAGAAGGTGGCAGGTGCACATGACGGTCAGGGCAAGAATATCGAGGCATAGGGAGATTGAGGACTGAAGGAATAGGAGAAAAATAAGAAGACACAATAGTCACAGAGGGGGAGGGACGGACAGAGTTGGGGGGGGGGGGGGGGGGGGGGAGGGGGGGAGAAGGAGGAACGGAAGAAGGGGGGAGGGAGGAAGGAGGTGGAAGCAAGGGAGGATATGGAGGAAGTGCGGCGAATGTCAGAGACAATATCAAGAATGCTCTCTGTGTCCGAGTGAGAAGAGATAGGATGGGTGGAGATTGTCGAGATGACCTGAGGGCGCTGACAGGTGAACAAAGGGGAGGACATGGTAGGAGGTGGAGAAGTTGAGCCTGACAGACATTTGGAAGTTTGGACAGGAAAAGTTGTGGGAGACGAGGAGGAAGCACAAACACGTGGACTTTTGCCTACAGGAAGAGAAGGGGGTGGAGGGGAGGACTGAGAGCCTGCAGAGGCAGAAGGGGGCAGAGGGGGGGGGACGAGGAACAAAGAAGGGAAGGAGAAGAATCAGGAAGAGAAACAAGAGCAGAGAAAGAATTTGAGACAGGGACAGAGGCTGAGACACAAGAGAGGGGGGAGGACAGAGACCAGAAGAGGGGAAAGATGAAGGGACAGAAGAGTCTTGGACGGAAATAAGGGTGGAGAGTGGGAGAGAGGAAGGAGAAGATGAAGTGGAGGGGACAGCAGGTGAGGCAAAGGGCAGGACTCCAGAGGGTCAAGAGACAATAGACACCTGAGGGACGGGGAAAGAGATTCGTAGACGTTGCTTATAAGTGTCGGAGATGGAAAAACTGCGAAGACAAACCTTGCGACAAGCTTTGTGTAAGGAAAGTCCTAGCTGAGCTCACAGTTTAGCAACCTCGGATTCAAAACAGAAGGCTGGGCATCCCCTATACAGATCCGAGTGCGGTTCACGGCAACTAGGACAACACTGGGTAGCAGTGGAACAAGCATCCCTGATATGACCAACCTGACCACACAAAGGCCAGGTGACAGCAGACTTGCAAAACTTTGCAGGGTGCCCAAAACTTGAACACAACTGACACTGGCGCAGAGGAGGAAAATGATCTTGCACAGGAAGACGGATACCCCCAATGATAGCATGGGTGGGCAGCATGCAACTGTCAAAGAGTATACAGGCTATGTTCACTGACTGTTTACAACGAGCAGTCACAGGGAGTGTAGAGCATGATAGAATGCTGTTGGAGTTCCAGGATGGTTGAATATCAGTACTGCACTCAGAAAATGGGCGGTTGTTTTCGTTTTCGTTTTGTTTTCGTTTTCATTTTTGAAGGCTCCAACATGCTTGCATGTGTCGGCCTTGGTCACCTAATGGCGGCTCTCCACGCTGCTCGATCTCTGGCAGCCTCCCTATTCAGTCCCTTAACCCTTAAGTCACATTTAATGACCTCGTCCCATGTCTTTCTCGGTCTACCCCTCCCAACCCCTCCCCCAATATTAACACTTCTCACCCTCTGTACCCAATTATCATCCCCCATCCTCTCCACATGTCCAAACCACCTCAGCCTACCTCTCCTCATCACAACACCAATACACTCCAGTCCCATCCTACCTCTCAACTCTTCTATCGTAAACCCAGCCCCCCCAGGCCTTGCACGCAGGGACGCACTGCACATCCACCTAATCATTGTCATTTCTGTACGTTTAAACCTGCGAATATCTTCTTCCTTTACTGCCCAGGTCTCACTACCATACAGCATCACACTCCTAACACATGCTGCATACAAAGACCCCTTAGCACGTAAGGAGAGTCCTCTCAATGTCAGGAGAGGCAACAGCTCCCTGAACTTCTTCCAACCACTTCTCACTCTAGCAACCGAGCTAACTCCAGCCCCACCTCCGGCACATAACATGTCTCCCAAATAACAAAACTCCTCCACACACTCAAGAGACTCACCTGCAAGTTCAACCCTCTCACGCCTAACAATCTCCACCTGCTCTCCCCGACACACCGCACACATGAAATCAGCATTATCTCGCAGTCTACCTCTAATACCACTACATCTCTTGTGCACCCACTTATCACAAACACTGCACAAGATGGAATTACTTCCCACACCCATGTGGCAAACTGCACATGGCCACTCTCCCTCTCCTCTGATTGTACCGCCACCAACCCTAGATATCATCACTTTTGTTTTATCTGCATTTACCCTTAAGCCCTTGTGCCCCATACCATCTCTCCACTTCTTAAAT
This sequence comes from Birgus latro, assembly GCA_018397915.1. Lineage (NCBI taxonomy): Eukaryota > Metazoa > Arthropoda > Malacostraca > Decapoda > Coenobitidae > Birgus > Birgus latro. Next base: position 10,758 of record JAGKTI010018739.1, on the reverse strand, counting down.
CTTTCCTCAGCCTCCCCTTCATTCTCAGCAATCAACACCAAATCATCAGCATACAACATCTCCCATGGGAGTCCCTCTCTGAAGTCACGTGAGAGGGCTTCAAGCACCATGATAAACAACAAGGGACTCAAACCTGACCCCTGATGCACAGCAACATTCATGGGAAACTCATCACTCAAAGCTCCATTCACCCTTACCTGAGTGTGAGCACCCACGTACATGGCCATGACCACCCTAAGCAGCCACTGTTCCAACCCTAGCTTTCTCATTGCCCACTTCACCACCTCTCTAGGGACTCTGTCAAAGGCCTTTTCCAAATCAACAAAAACAAAATACAATTCCCTTTTCTTTCCAATATATTTTTCCTGAAGCTGTCGAACAATGAATATGGCATCAGTGGTCCCCCTGCCTGGCATAAACCCAAACTGCATCTCATTGATATTCACTCTTTCTCTAATCATACCTTCTAGAACTCTCTCCATTACTTTCATTATCTGATCTAAGAGCTTTATACCTCTGCAATTTCCCCTTTCCAGGGCATCACCCTTCCCTTTGTACACATTTACAATTACACTCTTCAGCCAAACTTAATTTCAGGAGGGACTAAGATTGAGCTATAGCTGGAATTGAGGTGGACATCCCTTTCCACAGGGATAGAAACCCCCAAAGAATCCGTGAGACTCGCCAGATTGAACAGTAACTATTTGGAAGTCATCAGACCAGGAGTGGAAAGAAACATCCTGGCCTACATGAGAGAGCAAGCGTAAGTGATTTTTTAGGTCATCACCTGCAAGGGGAGCAGAGGTGGGAACATTAAATTTTGTCCAGGTAAGTGGACTAAAGAGGTCAGATAAGGTAACAATAGAGGGACATGGGCAAGACGAGGAAGACACTGGGATGGTATCAGGAGCAGAGGTATGGGTTGTTGCAGAAGGTAGCCATGTGAGTGATTAAGACTTCATTCACCCCTCCTCTACCCACCATGGAGTCCAATGTCAGATGCCAAGGATAATACCACTGGTGACCCGAGGTAGGGAATGAGTATACGCAAGTAACCACCAGGGAACCTGGACAAGGGTGACTCCCAGACGATAGGTGCCACCAGGCCCCCCAGTGCCTGCTTGACCCTAATCAATGCATGACCAGCTGACTGACCTGGTCGGGCCCAACCAAGCCGTCCATCTAGCCAGAATAATGGACCAAAGAGGTACGGTATATTGCTAGCTGTGGGGTGTAGCATGCAGCATCACTCAACCTCCACAACTCCGGACTCCCGGCATTACGGGATGCCACGCGCAGCAAACACGTGGGGAGACAAAAATACCCACCCAGGATGGAAAGTGGACGGGGACATGCAACATCACCAGCAGGCCTCCTCTACCAGTGATGTGTGTGTGTGTGTGTGTGTGTGTTTGTGTGTGTGTGTGTGTGTGTGTGTGTGTGTGTGTGTGTGTGTGTTTTGGGGTGCTTAGTCGATGAGGCTGACAAATGCCAAATCCTACAATGGTAGGCATGCCACTGATGTAGGTGGCACTGCCAGCCACGCTTGAAGCCCCACCACAATGTCAAGGTGACCCCCCTCAGTGGGGTACCTACCATAAGCCCTGTAAAATGAATCACACAATCATTCATGGAACATTCAAGTCCCCATAATCCTGGACCTCAAAAACCTATCCATGTTCGTTCGTTCGTTCGTTTTTGAAGGCTGCAACATGCTTGCATGCGTTGGCCTTTTTGGATTGGAGCGTGTAGCATTTTATGACCGGATGCCCTTCCTGATGTCTACCAATGACCCTTGGGTGGATTCGATCCTCCGACCCTACGGCCAGAGCGGAGCGCTCTAACCCACTGAGCCACGGCTGCATATTTTTTTCTTTATAGCTTATCTTGACACACTTGCCATACACATTCATTCTCATTCCCTAGCGCATGTTTATCAGTTTTGCTTTTCTAGACAAGTCCAGCTTCTCAGAATAACATTGATGTTACCTATGTGGCTGAGGTTCACTCTTCAAAAATGGCAAAAGGTAAAATAACTGAACAGAAAAAGGACATGAACATTTTAATACTGTATATACATGTTATCTTTCATTTCATGTACAGAATAACAACCTGAGCCATGATATTTTTGCTTACATTATTATTCCAAGACATCACAATAGCTAAGTTGTCACTCTTGAAGAACGAAATAATTAAATCTAGCGTGCTCTGACAGCACTACAGTAAGGTACTCAGTTAGACTACGATGCTTGAAGGTAATGTACTGTGGGAAGTTCATATTAATTAGAGTATGTACTTGTAATTTGCACGGCTATTGATTTTAGTCATAGATATCCAAAATTATTTTAGTTTGCAGCAGTTTCTGGAAATCAACAATATTATTATATGCAAGATATCTTCATTTTTAAGCTTGAGCTCTCATGATCAAATGATTCCAATCTTTTGAGTGGGTCATAGGACACCAAGTGTTACCACTGTCAACTTTAACTCTCTCATGATCAGGACAATGCCAGTATTTTATTGCAGCTAACATGACATGATTTTATTCAGCTGACAGTCAGTCATAAAAACCTGAGAGTTTTAATAAGACAGTTTCCTTGACAATTTCAGTATATGATGGAACACATGCATGGACAGCTATGAAGATTAATTTGCACTGACTGGATTACAGTACTATATTTATACAATGTTTAAAAGTTTTGAATCTACATCAAGCACTGTCTAACAATAATCAGTACATTCTTATAATGTAAAGGGTAACAATTAAAGGGAGCTTAAGAAAAAAAGATAATCCTGTAAATATTTTTGATACTACTAGATTTAAACAAAGTACTGTACACATAAGGATCACCATCACTACTTGCCTGAATTATGCCAGCAAGCAACAGCACATCATCCTATAATACAAAAATAACTCAGTCACCCCAGTCATGGTAACTGTCCTCCTTTATTATTTGGCAAAAAGCACTGAGATCTGAAGCTCACCTACTAAGATTTAACCCCTTCAATACTGTGACATCTTCCTATATTTTACTCTTGCTGCTACCAAACATTTTACCCTGTTTAGGAGAGTGCCCTAATTGTGGAGGGATTAACGAAGGCTGTATTTAACCCCTCAATTAATAATCTCTCCTAAACTGAGTAATATTATCTTGCAGGGGAAAAAAAAAAAAGTCACTGGATTAAAGGGATTAAAAGGGTAACAGAAAAGCACTGTATAAAAGAGCTTAGGTACAAAACAATGAGTATTTTACCTACCAAAGCAATAAAATGAACAATAATGAAAAGTAAATTAATATGTATCAGCATTTTTTAAGTGCTCCTTTCATTAAGCTTACCATTTACTGTATATACTAAAAATGCAATATACAGAACTAGAAAAAAATATCACAATGGTTTGCAGCATAGTAACTGTATAGCACTTACTTCACTGAAAACTGTGCTTGACAAATACTGATATTATATAAGGACATGTTAAGGTAAGGGTATCCATCTGCTTTACACGAACATGTTTGGGTATCAACATAATATTTGTAATGTGCTTATCAAGTCACTGTCATTATTATCCTGAACTACCTTCCCACCTATGAATAAGGTGAGGTAGGGTCCAGAAAACAATGTATTGTACATGTGTGAAACATGGCTTGTATTCTCAGCTTCTGATGTACTGAATTATGTATCACACAAAAATTCTGAAAACATTTTTCAATCAAAAGCATGCTGTGCTGTGTAATGTAATTTGTCTGAGATACCTGTTAACGTGTTTCACTCAGTAAATTAAACATCTGTCTATCTATCTATTGCCAGATGCCTTAATCCTATAAGAGGTGGCTACAAACAAATTGCCTCCGTGTCGCTCTGTCCCCCGTCATTTCACTGCCCTGCTCCCAGCTCACACCCCCTTCTCTCATATACCTCTCCATTCCATACCTCCATCTCATCCTTGGCCTCCCCCTCCCTCCCCCCCCTCCACCTCACTCACATACACTCTCCTCGTCAGTCTTTCATTCTCCATCCTCTCCACATGGCCAAACCACCATAATGTGTTTCTCCTAATGCTTCCTATCACATCCACATCCACACCACAACGTTCCTTCACTTCCTCATTTGTCAGTCTGTCTCTCCATGTGCCTCCACATGCTCCTCTCAAATAACTCATCTCCGCTGCTCTCACTCTTGACTTCTGTTCCTCCAACAGGGTCCAAGCTTCATATCCATACATCAGAGTTGGTATCACAATACTGTCATGTAGCAGCTTTTTCACTTCCATGCTCACTTCCCTGTTTCTTATCACTGCTTTCAAGGAGCCAGCAACCTTTCTTCGCTGATGCACCCTTCCAAGCACTTCACCCTCCAAACTTCCATCCTTACTCATCACACTACCCAAGCACTTAAATGCCCTCACATTCTCCACATCCTCCCCATCCAATCTCACTGCACATTCACTGACTTCACTTCTCTCGAAGACCATCACTTTATTCTTCCCTACATTCACCTTTAGATTCCGTTTCTTACACATTCTCCCAAACTCATTTACCAAACCTTGCAGCTCCCCTTCGTCTTCACTCAACACAATATCCATCTGCAAACAACAGTACAGGGAGTTTCCAAACACTGCCCTCTCTCACTTGGGCCACCCCAATATCCATTGCCCTACCTTGTATCTCTTTTATAATACCATCCATATACAGACTGAACAACCATGGAGACATGACACATCCTTGTTTCAATCCAAGCTTCAAAAGGAAAAATTCACTCAGTTCACCATCCACACACAATGCAACCTTAGCACCCTCATACATGCTCTTCACGGCCTTCAGCAACTTCCCATCTACTCCATATATTCTTAATACTTTCCACAATCCTTCTCTATCCACCCTGTCATATGCTTTCTCCAAATTCATGAAGGCTGCATACAACTTCTTTCCCTTCTCTAGAAACTTTTCCACTAAAGATCTAAGAATGAATATCTGGTCTACACAACCTTTTCCCTTCCTGAAACTTCCCTGTTCTTCTCCAACTAATTCCTCTGTTATTTCCCTAACACTGTCAATAAGTATCCTAACATATACTTTTCCTATTATACTAAGAAGGTAAATGCTCCTACGATTACCACACACTTCTTTTTCCCCTTTTCCTTTGTACAGGGGAAAAATTATACCTGACAATCCTCCAGGACTCTACCTTCCTCCCAGGCCAATCTGCACACCTTCCACACCCATTCTATTACTTTCTCTCCCCCATGCTTCAGCATTTCACCACACACTCCATCAATTCCTGGGGCTTTCCCCATTTTTACTTTCTTCATTGCTTCCACCACTTCTATCCTACAGATTTCTTCCTCTCTTCCCACATCCCTCCTTCTCCCAGCCATTCCCCAGCCACTTATACTTGCATTACTTTCATTCTCTGTGTTCAACAATTCATTAAAGTGTTCTCTCCATCTGTTCACTTTTCTCCCTTCTACACTAGTAATCTACCATTTTTATCTTTCACACCCCACCTAACTTCTTTGGCACCCTGTCTAACTCTCTTTACCTCTTTCCAGAACATTTTCTTACATTCCCTCCACTTTACACTCAAATTCCTTCCAAATTCCTCATCCACTCTCTTCTTACTCTCTCTTATTAATCTTTTTACCTCTCTTCTCTCTACATATAACTCTCTCTTCCGTCTCTCAACTTCTTTCATGCCCCTGTTCCTCATCCACTCATTATATGCTTTTTTTTTTTATTTTTTATTGTGCCATAGCCTCTCTCACCTCTTTAGTCGACCATGTTGTTCCCTGAACCCCCTTTCGTCTTCTCTTCACCCCACACACCACCTCACATGCTGCACAGAATTCTTCTGTGAATATCTTGCACACACCTTCCACGTCTCCCATCTGCTCCAATCTATATTTATCCAATCACTCCTCCATTTCCCTTTTATATTCTGCCTTTTTTTTCCATCCTCTTGTAACTTTTCTACCCTCCATGTAAGAACTACTTCCTCCTGTCCTTCCCTTCTTCTCTCTCCAAACATGTTTAAAACAATTAACAAGAAGCAAGCATAAGAATCTGTAACAATAAGGCAATGCAGCATTATAAGACCTCAAAATGAAATTAACAAAATCACAGACAACTGAGGCAATATTTTTTGGGGGGTCAAAACATTAAATTAAAATGCCTACTAAAGAAGAGTCCAGAGAGACACTGCTGATAAACACCACATGGGGTTTATATAGGAATAGTGTGATCCCTTGGTTATCTCGAACATGGTTATAGCGGTTTTTGTTTTCACTGCAATATGAAAATCTGCACTTCTGCCGTTACCATGCATTTTTTGGCCAAAAAACATAGTTATCATGCGCTTGAACCTGTTTCTGCTGACACTGATGGTGCAGTATCTGTGGTTTCTGATGGCTCGGAGGGATTTAAAGATGAGGCCCTACTCAAGGAATTAATCTCAGGTGGTGGAGATCACTAACTCACCACCCCTGGCCTCAGAACCCCTTACCTCAACCTCATCTCAAGTCTCTCTAAGGTATGTGTTTCTTTCTTATGCCCTTTTCATCACTTTCTATTAACATAACCATGCCTGTATGTGTTGCTGATACTTCCCATTATGAGAGAGAAGCCCAGTACCAGTTAGGATAAATCTCATAGGTATTGCGCTTTGGTTATCACACACTAGGCTCAGTACCTACTATAAGCAATAACCAAAGGATCACTGAATTGTAACACATGTAGTCCTCTTTATATGTTCTAAAATATCCCACATTTTTCAATACATCTGGTGCTGTAATTTAAGGGAACTGGCAAATTAGCAACAGGTTATCAATGGAACTTTGACAGGCAATTTTTTTTGTATATTATTGTGAACTTGACAAAAAAGAATATCGAACAGGGAGAATAATACGAATTTTCTACAGTAATATTCTACTTCCAACAGAGCTTTGTCATGAGTATAAATGCACTGTGAATTTATGAGCTTCAAATATTCAGCTACTACATCTGCTTTTACTGACAAGCTCAAATTTACAGAAAATTTGGTATTATCTTAAGAAAAAAGAAGTAGCAACATTTTATACTTACTGTCTTGTAACAAAAACATAATTTTAAAATACTGTATCTTGAGTGTAAATAGAATAGGTTGTCTATAAAGCTTTAATCCATATATTATTTATTGTGTATGGTTTACTCTTGCTATAAGGCCTATATTTCACTGTGTATTCTTTTTTAATACATTCAGAGTCTATACTGTATTAGGTCATTTGTTAATTTCACACACACACACAGCGGTGGCTCAATTGGTAGAGAGGTGGCCTGCAGTCCTAAAGGACCCAGGTTCAAATCCCCACTGGGGCAGGGAACAGTTTAAGGATTTGAATTTCATTAAATCAGACTTTACTGATCTACCAGAAGACCCACCGACATGTTGTAAAAATACCCCCACTAATACCAGTACACCAGTCCTGTATGAGACAGCCCTAGTATGTATTCAATACGGATGGTGGGTGTTGGCACCGAAGTGGTGACATGTAGAGGTGTGGTATGTAGCAGGACTGTTGGGCCTTGATAGCAGGCTGAGAAGCCTATGCCAGTCACACACACACACACACACACACACACACACACACACACACACAAAAGGCAATTAGTACTGGACACAAAATTCCACTGTCCTTCCTCTCTAGGGGGGCAGTTTACCCCCTTTAAAATGATAATGTAATTTACACTGTATTCTTGCTATCTCCAGGCTATTTTATTCACCTTTGTAATGACTTTCATACTGGAGAGTTAAGTATAACCTTCATAAACCCCATCACCACAACAGATTTTCATTAAGCTGCATTAAGTTATTTGGTTGCCAGAATTAAAAACACCCTCAGGCTGAAGGTGCTAAAGAGATGCAACACAGCTGAGCTGCAACTAAATAATACATACTGTACTGTGTTGTGCAGAACAAGTTCTGAACAACACTCATGCATCAATTAATATATATACAAAGCATCTGCACAGCAACAAAGGAAACAAAATTTCCCTACATCATGAGTCAACTGCATACAATATTAATACAGTACCTGCTTAAATACGACTATTTATAAAAAAAACATCCAAGAACATGTGCATAGTAACAGAAAATGCAGAACTAAGAAAATGACATTTTCTTAAAGATTTTCAGAAGTAAAATAACTATGAAAACTTTAAGCCATGGTCATCCTACTTCAAGGTATTTCAAGGAGGGAGCCAGGCATCACTGACACTGCATGACTGTGTGCACCAATAACCAGTTCACTAAGATGATGCACTTGTTACCTTCACACAATTCTGTTTTGCTATGGAAAGACTTTTGAACTGGAGGAGTTAGATACAAGCTTCATTAACTCATTCAGTACTAAAGGTCTTCTCTATGTTGTATACACAGTGCCCTCGCACAGTGAACGAGTTTATGGGCGGCAGACGAGCTCTCTCACTGTGAACAACATATCTTACGGGAAAAATAGCATGTGGGTGGCACCGCCTCCTCAAAATCCACTTTTTGAGCTATAGAGATGTACTAAAGAGCACATTTCAAATACATACAATACAGATATATAAAATACAAAACACATGGTTATTACCTTTAATGGAGCAGATGGCAGTCCTGATTGGCATGAATACAGGTGGTTCCAAGGCAGGGAGATACACTTGGGGTGTCCCAGTCACATCACCTTCCACTCCCTCGTTCCTGTCACCAGTCTACCCCTCATCACTTGACTGAACCATTTTCCCACATGCATCTACCTCATTTAGCTCTTCCATAAAACCTTCAAAGTCCAAAGATGACACCACTGACATCTCATCATCATCGTCTTCCCCAGGAAGTGTAGCAGACAATGTAGAGGCAACTGGTTCCTGTTGTTTCTGAGTTCGGTAGTAGCGTGAGATGAGTGTTAGTTTTCTTCTGTTGACTTCCATATTGTGCCTTTCAATGTAATAATGAAAAGTGGTTTCTACTCCACTAAGCACTTCCTGTGTCCTAAGGTAGCTGGTTTTACTTGCCTTGATCTCTTTTCTCAGAACATCCAGTGCTGCTAGAATTTTACTAATCTTCGACATAGGCAAATCTTTGTCCTCCATTGGATTCTGCTCAAAAGGTTGCTCAGATCTGGCTTCTTGTGCAGCATCTACTGGGGGGGGGGAGTCATTCAACATGGGAGATGGCAGTTATGGCCTACTCTTTCCCCCAATTTCGTTCACTCAGGGTTCAACTCGTTCATTATGGTTTTGTGGAAATTGTTACTCCCTGCTTGTTCACAAGATGAATCATTTATTCTGAATACATTCACTGTGTGAGGGCGCTGTAACTCCCTATTCATTATCCAAGAAAAAAAAAAATCATCTGACTGAATGGGTTAAGCATATTAGCTTAAGTGGCTAAAAGATCATAAAATAAAAATAATGGGAGCAGTATTGGTCAACTACCCAACTTACCAATTGATGACTAGCTAAAGTACAAAAGAAAACACAGCATACTCTTCCCTACTACAAACATGAACAATACTGTACTACCACTGGCATAAGTTTGCTTACAATACCCTGCTAGCATTGTGTCCTGTCTCCCATATCTTCCAATTCATCCATGAATGTCTAAGAATATCCTTCCTTTTTATACCCTCTTGTTGTATGGTTTACATTGCTATCATATACAAATATTTCTTGTGACATCCTCCATAACCCCATCCTCATGGAATAATTTGCAAACTTTTGATCATTACAATGCTAAACTGTCCCAAGTTCCTGTAAGGACAAAAAGTTAACACATTACCTGCTGATGACATGCTGACTTCACTGTTCCTGATTATACTCAAGCACATTAGGGTTTAGTACATCCTACTTTGCAAACAGATTTTGATCTTCTATTGAGCATAAAACCAGTTTTGAGATCCTGTAATGGAACAGCTCTGAAACTTATACAGCCAGCCCTCGTTAAGATGTCAGGGCTGTGTGTGAAAATATCACAACTGTTTCCACATAACTGGTATTTTAAATTGGTATAAAATGAACTCGGATAGACGGGAAGCAACTGAACTTATTTCCTTCAACATGAGGACATAGTTTTACTTTTATTCTTGCTATCTTCTCACAGTTTCACTCAGATGAGGTGAGATTTTACATACATTTATTCATTCATCATCTAATTCAGCATTTCCTTGTAGCAGCCCGGGGCTAGGCAAGTTGGTCCTGACATTTAAGAGAGTGACCAGCCTCATTCATCCCCGAGTGGCATTATGTGAGCAATAAACCCCATCCATCCCTTGGATATAAACCTGCACCAGCTCAATCTGTCTGGAGTGCCTTAATTACCCACTAAACCACCAGGTGCCATAATTTGGTTATATGGTTACCACCTAGCACAGCACAGTAAAAGTCCTATAATCCAAATGGCAGGGGACCAAGGGTCTTTCAGATTATTGTTTTTTTCAGACTATTGGGAGGGGCCTCTGAAAACATTAGAAATATGTACACTCACGATCACTAATTTCTGCCCAGGGGTGCCCCCTTCCTATCCCTGTATACCCAGGGAGGAAGGGGGGGGCTGGATGAAACGCACTCCACCCGCCTCTACCCCAGCTCCCTACCCTCCCCCATACCCCTATCCAAACCCCCACCTCACCCGTCATTCTTAACTGGCAATTACATCTCAAGCTGATTTCATGCTTAATGCTCTTGGTCCCACTACTGATACAAACATAGAACACTAGGATATGTCAAAAGTATTTTATATAACTAT
>JAGKTI010018738.1:0-17479 GCA_018397915.1 Birgus latro | reverse complement strand
ATATATATATATATTGCAGTACCCTCATATCCTCAATCTCAGTGTGGATGCAGATGCGGATGTTAAATTTACCATTACTGCGGATGTGGATGCGGATGTTACTTGCATTGCAAATGTGGATGCGGATTTCTTAAAAATGCGGATGCGGATATCCGATACACTTCTACTTCATACCTGTAGAGGAGGTAGTTTATTGTAATAGCAGGGTTATTGATAATTCCAACAGCTTTGTTCTGAATTTTGTCAGTTTGTTTTTAGTGCAACCTTTCCACATCCATTCCACAGGGGTGAGCTGTATTCTAAATGAGAGCTCACATGACTCAAACTATAGCTAACTGTTCGTCTGTGAAGAAACTACGAACACTGTACAGTCAGTTTCTGTGAGGCAGTTTTAGCAAGTGATCTGACATGAGAGGTCCAGCAGAGGGCATTAAGTGAAATACCGAGAATGTCAATACTTTTGGAGATAGGAATATTAGTAGCATTGAAGGTAATAAAGGAGTCTGAGCCTGGCAATATCTGTGTTAGTAAATTGTATATATTTGGTTTTACTAGCATTATATGGGTTATTTTGTCCCCATTCAGTGATTCTAGATAAAAATCTTGATTTATGGAGATGTCTGTACCGAGTTGATATTAAACTTTGTGAAAGGGTGTTTAAGTGTGAATGAACTGTGAAATGTTGTCATCAGCATATGTATGGATGGAATTATGGGTGATAGATAAGAAATAATTAAAATGAATCGTGAATAGGATTAGAGTACGCACTGTGATCATCCTTGTGGCGCGCCGGTGATAATTGAGTGGACTTTGGAATATACATCATTTACCATCTTTCTGTTGCTGAGATATAAGGAAATCGGAGGAACAAAAGACGGTAGTCCATAGCAAGGCTTATGTTTTCACTTCGGTGGCTTCCTGTATTCGTTTCATTGTTCTGCTACTCATCGATTTTATTCAGCTTAGAGCGTTCACAATAAACCGATTAAAAATGGATGAAGGTAGCAGGCTTCAAAATTGACACAGCATAGCGTTCAAAGGATTGTTTCCTCCCACCATTCTTCCCTTCCATACTTTAGTTTGATTTTGTATTTATACTTCTATACTTTATATTTTGTCGGTATGAGTGATTATAGGAGTTTAATGTTCATCCCTCCCCCCCTTCTTTATTTTTTTTGCATTGCAGCATAACTATGATGAAAGTTGGTAAAAAAAAAAAAAAAAAAAAGCGTATCAGTTACCTCCAGACGATTTTTTAATTTTTCAATTTGGATAAATTTTGTAGTAAAGAGGTCAGTTTCTCTTTCTAAAATCATTAAAATTAAGTAGCAAGGATGAAACAAAAATCAGACTGGAGGTGTTGGTTGCTGTATCCTATGTATATGAAAAACAGTGTTTGCATATGATACTTACATTCTGTGCTTGAGAGACAAGGATGAGCAGCTTAATAGCCATTAAATAAGGGAATGATAAAATTCTTGCTTTGGCCATGTGTGTGTACTCATTGTTGATGAATAATACTTTGCTTCTGTTGTCATGATCCACAAGTAACAAGTAATGCCTGGGGAAGATGTGTGCATGATCAGTTTTGAGGAATGGTGAAATGCTTTCGTATTTTGTTCATATATGATGTGGCAGGGGTAAACCAGCTTTGCTGTCGGGCCCTGCTGCGGATGTCACTGACTGCACTGCGTAGTTGACCCTCGTGTGGTATGGTGCGGTGAGGATCTGTCCCTTCTCCCCTTTAGGGCTAAGATGCGAATGAATGTGTATGAGTGGATGAGTAAATTGGTAGTGTGTTGACCTGTCTTGGCTACCTCCCTTTTCTTGGGGGAAGCAGCCTAGGTATATAGATAGACATATACCCGATGATCATAGTAGTAATGGAGGGTCTTTTCTTTCAGGTTGCGTGTGTTGTTTGTGCAGTCTCAGTGGAAGGATGAACTTAAGGATCCTGTAGCCTGGTGATTAGAATATAAATGTGAAGTGACAGTTTGTCATCATAGCTTCACCTGCTGCTAACTCCATTATGTTAATGGGTTCTGATTTCTTTGAAGTTCCAGTAAGTTACAGTATTAAGGTAATTTTTACTTAACTGAATGTACAGTTCTCTGGAGGTTAATGTGAAGTGACAGTGGTTGACATGGGTTGGTGTTTCCCATTATCTGAACACGTGCCTCAATTTCCTTTCTTTCCATGAATTATACCTTCTCTTATAATAACTTAGAATCTCTTCAGTTTATTTCTGACAGTTCATCATAGTTATAATTAATAATTGAATGTGCTGTCAGTAACCTGAACATCCTAACACCGCATACCACCCTCATAATACACCCCACCTCGTTACATTCTTGTTCAACACCTTTTAACCACCTCATGCACATATATCAGTCAGAAAGATGTACTTGAGTTGCTGGAAGGGGTAGGTTAGAGAAAGTCCTGTAGAGGACTAAATGATGGATTGTGTACTGTACTCCTATTCTCCTCCACATTTTCCCTAAATATCAAATATGACATTTCCAACCACTTAACGAACATAAAGCAAATTTATTAGATAACAGGTTGGAGGAGAAGGGGAGGTTAGAAGAGTAAGATCTTGCTGTTACACAACCCTGGTTATGCCTGGCCCAGCAGACCTATTGACCACAGATAAGGAACTTCCCCAAAGGGGTCGTCCCATAGGCTCCTTGCATCATTGATGCTGTGACTGTCTCAGTGTGGCATGTGTTGTGTGGTGCTCCATAATGTGAGTAAAGTTGTTTCTGCCTATTCTGCAAGAGGGCATTTCATCTGTGACTCTACCCAAATCTAAGTAGGTAACTGAGGAGGGCCAGGTGTGTGTTGTTGTGGTTGGGTAGTGCAGTATATACAATGTTTGTGGACTTGAGTTCTCTTAAACAGGTGTGAGGGGGCGAGGAGAACATGAGATGTGACCGTTAGAATTAGGGATTCAGTTATGGATGGTTTGCAGAGTAGTGTCATGAGTCGTATGAAGAAGGGTGTTGTTCTTGTTTAGTTTGAGGTGAAAATGTAGGAGAGCTCCCTTGCATACAATTTACAGTTGTAAATATCCTAATAAACTGTACCCAAGTTATCGTAGTGATGGATGTTGAAAAAAGTTGTAGAAATTTTTTTACATTAAAGATATTAATTGTACGACCTCATCAGTTTTGTGCACACACTGTGGCAAATAGCCACTTGCGATGTTGGGCTTTCAGGTTGATTCTGCCCCAAGATCAATCCGTTACCAGTTGTTCAGACCCTACTAACCTAACCTAATTTAATCTAACCTAACCAGAACAGCTTGGCACGAATGGGTTCTGGGTCCAAATCAACCTTTGCCCCCAGTTGGACGCCAATAATGGTTTCAGCAAACCTGACTTTATAACCCTTAGTGTTCGTATGTTATTCTGGAATTTGGGTGTCATAAACAAGATATGCAACTTAGACCCTGTCAAAATTTTCATCCTTTAATCAGTAAAGGGTTGCCTGGCTTTATCAGTGAGACATTGCCAGGTCAGCAATAAGTAAATTTGGGGGTTTGTGGCTATAAGTGTGCTTTGGTCCAAGAAACAAGAGAATACTGTTATGTCAAAGCCATTTTGAGGCTCCTGCACTGCATGGGTAATGTGACCTTGGCAACAGGCTGCTTATACCTATATGAAACATACCCAGGTCAGCAAATTCGATGCTTAGTTCATTTTATGAAAAGGTGTATTTTGGCCCAAGTAATAAGAAAAAATAATAATATACATACTAGTGTGGAGTTCCCATGCTGTTTAGACGGTCACGGTCATGGGATCTTGGCAGCCGAGCTCAGCCAAGAGAGTGGTCGTGCATAACCCCCCCCCCCCCCCTTTTTTGAATTGTAATGAACTCTGCCGAGTGCTTTATCACTTATAGTGCTTTATGTATTAGATATGTTATAAATTGCATACATAAATGTTCGGCTACAGTACATTAAATATTTGGTGAAACAATGGTATCGAGGCCTACATCTTGGGCATATTGGGGGTCAGGTGGTTTCAGGTGGGATAGCAGAAGTTGCTACTTATGTTTGACTTTCACGGTCCTTCTGACTAGCCCAAAATTGTGGGAGAATCAAACATGGATATACGAGACTGACATTTTTGCATCAGCCACCTCATCCTCATATACAGACAAGGTTGACTCTGTGCGGGTTCATGGGAGCTGTCCTACATTTTGTCCAAGAACATTGATTGTTTCATGTTTCCTCATGTTGAGAATACAACAGCGTGCATATTAGTAATTGCTGATGTTTGTGAGAGCTTGGACGCTGTGTGGTCGTCAGAGTTTTCAGGTTTAAGTTGCTGATGCCATCCAGTCTTTTGCTAAATGTTTGTTGAATTGTCATGTGCCTGTCATTGTTTGTGAAGAATGTGCTAAATGTTTGTTGAATTGTCATGTGCCTGTCATTGTTTGTGAAGAATGTTTAGTGTGCTGAAATGTTCTGTTTCATCCCTTGATTTCATCCAGTCAGCTTCTGGTTTAAGTGTAGTCCTTTGGTGATAATGATAGGGAGGTGATCTCAAGGGAGTTTGGGCTCCATCCACTAGGAGGTGGTGGGTAAGTGCAAGTGAACAAAATGTAATGTCTGGGGAAGAGAAGGAGCATTGTGCTTGGTGTATGATGTAGGTTTATGTTGGAGGTGCTGTTGAGAGTGTGCATGTTATTAAACTGTGCTGCAATATTTGAGGCCTCAGTGGCCGTCTTCATTTTTTCATACCTAGCAGTGTATTTGGCATTAAAATCCCCAGCAGTTATGGAGCTGGGTAACTTTGTTAAAGTTATGTTAGTGGGAGAAGCTGAGGACTGAATTGCATTGTTACAGTGTTGGAAATACAATATTGGGAAATGCTCATAATAATGTTAAAAATTTGAATTCTTAATTGACCAGTTTTGATACTGATTATTTCTGGGGTGTCATTCTGGAAAAGTGATTGTATTGTCTTTGCAGAGGATGGATGTGTGAGTGTAGATAATGAGGCCTCCTCCTCCATGGCCTCATCTTTGTGAATGTGTGATCTGTGGAGTTTTCTGTATGTGAATGAGGTATTTGTTTCTTGTAAGAGAAATGTGGATGATATCATGAAAGACCTTGAAAAAGTTTTTCATTTTATAGTTTTGGTACCAAGGCCATTGATGTTTCGTGTTTATGCTGCATGTTTAAGGCAGTGTATGTCTTTGTTGGGTTATTGTTGCAGGTGTAGTGCTTGTTTGCAGGAGCCAAGTGGTGGCTGTGGTTTTGGGAGTGGAATTGTTGGAGTGGTGGAACAAGTTGGGGGAGAGTATGATGGAAGGGTTGTGTGATTATATGGAGAGGTTACAGAGATAAGACGTACTAGATGGCCATAAAACATAGTATCCTCTCGCAGGATATGGTATCAAGCAGTCACCTCGTAATGACAGGCAATCCCAGTTTTTGTACATACCATTTAGGTAGCTGTTTGGTTTATTGGTTTGTGTGATGTGCGTAAAAAAAAAGTTTGTGCACAATAGGATTGTTTTATAAGTGGCTGATAATGAGTCTAGTTGATGGATAGGATGTATTGAATATAAAGGTCAGTGGGACTTGTGGAAGTGGGTAGAAGTTTGAGTATCATATTATAATACACCTTTGGTACCGGTGGGTACCTCTGAGACAAAGAAGCATAGGGAATATGAGGTAGTTACAATGACATTGACATTATCCCTAAAATTGTTTGCAGAAATGACTATTTATTAGTAATTAGGACCTTTTCTTCCTAATAATGACCCTGAAAAACTAGGTGATGGACAACTAAGTCCCTGGTGTTTCAGATCTCCTAATACCTCTGGGAAAAAAAATGGAAATGTTCCCCCGAGCTAGACCTTATTAGATCATATGGCCCTGATAGATGACAGGAGGGTGCTATCCCTCCTGGCAAGGCAGCTACCGGGCGTGGCTCAAATGAGCCACCCAACCCCCTAATACCCCTGGAAACACCAACAGATATTCAGACTGGTAAATAATTGGACATTTTTTTTTAAAGGGGGGGGGAGGAGTTAGGCATTTAACATTCTACCCTTTGGCTCTTTCTCCAAATGTAACAGTGAAATTGTACTTTTTCATCTTGTATGCTGAGCATTAATAGAATCCTGCCGTTGCAGACAGTGTGGTTTTACCATTTCCGGAGAAGTGAATGTATAGTCTTGCAGCAGGATGGTACAGTGAAGACTTGATTGATGCACTAGCAGATTAACACAATGTTTCACCCATCATCCTCACGTACTGAAGGTTAATGCGTCAAGAACACCCACCAGTCTCCACTTCCACTAGGAACAAAGGTACTGCAGTACATGTAATATATTTTATTTTATGATGGTTTAGTGTTAAAAAGTTAGAATGACTGTCTCCACATGCATAGGCAGATCCCCAAGAGGTGGCAGGAGCTTTATGTGGTGCCTGCCATCAAGGGAACTAGTCTGGCCATCTATATACCCACAGATGCCCTGGTAATTGACTACAGTAGCCAAGCATGGATCCCCTGCACAGAGAAGGGGATAATATGTGATTGACAGTTAGGTACTGTAAATTGTAATGCCACAGAGGGGTGAAGGTTGATCAATATACCCTACCCTTTCTCGGACTGGACCACTGTGGCCTAGCCTTGGGCCTTGACACTGTAGGAAGTAAAATGGGTTTAGCTGTTGCCATTTTTTGCCATTAATTTTAAGTGTAAATGTCATTATGTAATTGAATTCATGATTTGGTTATTACACGACACTAAAAATTATCAAAATTCCTGTTAAGATATTTCTCAGTACCAGTACCTAGTTTTTTTCATTTTAGACGTGTGTATTAATTATATTAATAGTATTAGTACTCAGTGCTCCTTAGAATTCCTGTATAAATCCACTCTGAGAAAATGGCCTATCATCAGTTATCTGCACTGACCTGTTGGCTGCCATCCTTGTCTGACATCTATGAATATTCATCCCGTCTCTTTCTCTACCTACCTTTCTCATGCCGTCATTTGTTGTCATAGTTTAAAGTTTGTATTGAGGTTGATTAGCTTATATTTGAGTGAACTAGAGTGGGTTCATTGTAGTTAGGTTATGGTACAATGAGTGTTGTTGGGTGCATTGAGGTTAGGTATTTTAGTTGACCATCCCTCTTTTCTGCAAAAGACTGGTCATGCTTGCTTTCTTAGTATTATTGATCCTCGTAGATGATTTTGCTCGGCTTAGGAAAGACATAATGAAGGGGTCAATAACATGTCTTGGCCTGTCATTTTAAGAAAGTATCTTTTAAATTAATATAAGAATATAGAGAGATATCCTTGCAGTGAAGGGAATGTTTAATAGTATAAACATTCTGGCCCATTTCCTTATCCATAAGGTGCTCCAATCAGATTGCGTCTGTGCAGGTTTATATCCAAGGGATGGTTGGGGTTTATTGCAAATGTAATGCCATTCAGGGATGAGTAAGGCTGGTCACTCTCATCTTGAGTGTTGGAACCAGCTTGCCTGGCCCCGAGCCCCTGCAGTCTAGGGTTATGACAAATCTCAAATTTATTAGCCTGGGGTTCTAAACGATGAACTTTTACCTAAAACTCACAAAAATGACTTTGATTTTGCCAGACCTTGAAAAAACCTCCCGCACCTAAGAGTTTCATATTTCACATTAAAACACCTAGCTTCTCAAACACTCTTTATTATAACATGTCAGTTTTACATACAATACACATGAGGAATACATGAAAATGAGTACATATAGCATTTGTAGTGTTTTTAATAGTTTTTTTTTCAGATTTGTGTATTAGTGTTAATAAATTTGCTGTTAAGATATTTGTCTGTTTTGCAAGTAGAACGAACCTCCTCCATCAACTTTACAGCTCTCTCAGCTACTATGTTGGAGCGAGGCACATCAAGCACTGATGGTTCCTTTTTCCAGTGAGTAGAGAAGCATTTCACAGCTTTGGGACACTTAACTTTGGATATTGCTGACAACAGGTCTTCATAATCAGTCTCTGAATAGTGTTGGTTAGAAAACCAGGCCCGCGACCATGTAGTTGCAATGAAATCGCAAGTAACCCCCAGCTGTTCTCGCCAATTAGGAAGAAGGAAAAATGCAATAAGTGCAAAAATTCCTCGTGAGTTCCACCTGGCACTGTGAAGTGATGGCAGCTTGTGCCATTTGATGTGAGGCTATTTTTCCTCCGTTTTGTAAAACTTGTATGCTTCACAAAGCTCAAAAAGGAATTTAAAATCATCTCTCCAGCCAAGGTTCTCATACTCTGGTATCACTTCTGTTCCCATATATGCATTTTGCAAATCATCATAGTGTTCCACTGCTGCTTTTGACATTTTACTTTGCAAGGACATATTTCCAAAAAGCAGCACTCAACAGCAAATTTTCCACAGCAATACTGCAAAGAAAGCAATATTGTATGAATGATGTGATTTGAACAGCTATACAGTATACATTTACACAGTTTTAAACATCAAATCGGTTTGGTTAAGCTGCTTGTTGCAAGTCCTAAAGCAGTCTGGCTGCAATGGACGACAAATGCAGTCCTTTTAAAATTCAACAATTTAATAATACAAAACAACAATAGCAATTACAGTACAACTAATATTGAGATCCCTTACAAATAATATGCAGTGCACTGTTAATGTCAGCGTGACCCACTTATAATGTAAACAATAGAAATGAGTTCACAGATTTAACACTAAAGGGCCACTGATCAAACAATTTTATCTATTTTACCTTTGTTTTTTTTATTTCTTTTAATTATTGTTTAATAATATATTTTAGCAATATTCATTCGTATATATTTCCTTGTTATTTCTTGATACTTGTTAATTCTTTTCTTGTTACGTTATTTTGTAAATAGTATTTTGTATTCTCATGTATTTTTAAAAGTGATGTGGTGCTAGGTGCGGGAAGTTTTTTCATGATCCAATGAAATGAACTTCATAAAAGTGATCTATGGGTAAAAGTTCATCAAATGCAACATCAGGAAAATGAAAGTTTTGAAAAAAGTTTTTTAGTCATAACCCTACGCCTGCACTCCTCATGGAGCAGCACAGGATTGGGTGGTGGTGATGATAAAGCCCTTCTGTTTCTATATAAATGTGGAAAAACTGGATTGTTTGCTCATGAAGGAATGCTGAGAACTGAATTTGGGAGGTTAGAATGATGTGCAGCATATTTTACTGGGTGCTGTTTTGATGGGACCCCAGGGTCATTGGTCTTAAGCATTAGTGGATACTAGGATTAGAATGATGGTTACTGTTATCTTCTGAGGCTTTGCATATTATTTAAAGCACCTCAGAAGGAACCCTTAGATTTAGCATTTGCTGTAGTAAGCAATAATTAGGGCACATAATTAGGCTTTAAAGATATAAATTTCAGTTCTCCGAAAAGTAAAGCTTTCATTGCTGAGACATACATTTGATTGAGACATGGAAAATGAAACTGTTGGACATAAATCATTATAGTCTTAACCCAGTTTCTTACATTTACATGTCATGGAAAACTTCGGAGCATTTTCTGTGATATCTTCAGGGGCTGCAGGAAAGGAAGATTTAGGTATGACCTCACTCCCATATTTTTTTATTTTTGTGTGTGTGTCCGACTCTGGACATAGGCTTCACAGCCTGGTATCAATGCCCAGCAATCCTCCTACATACCATACACCGTATGCCATATGCTAGCCGCTCAGGTGCTGGGCAGAGGAATACCACATTGCATTTTGCTATTAAAGGTTTCCTTTCCATCACTACTCCTTTTACTTGCTTCTTACCGAAAATATAAAATATGAATAAATAAAATGTTTTTTTTTTTTTTTGGGTCCGACTCTGGGCATAGGCTTTTACAGCCTGTTATCAAGGCCCAGCCATCCTCCTACATACCATACACCTCTACGTGTCACCACTTCGGCGCTAACACCCACCGTCCATATTGAATACATGCTAGGGCTGTCTCATACAGGACTGGTGTATTGGTATTAGCGGGGTTATTTTTACGACATGTCGGCGGGTCTTCTGGTAGATCAGTAAAGCCTGATTTAATGAAATTCAAATCCTTAAACTGTTCCCTGCCCCAGCGAGGATTCGAACCTGGGTCCCTCGGGACTGCAAGCCAACTCTCTACCGATTGAGCTACCACCTCCCCTATTTTACTTTTTGCTTTGTAAGAGGGTAGGGAGAGGAAAGGCAAATTTTGCACTGGTAAGCAAAAATTCCAATGTCTTTTTGCTAGGTAAGGGTGAGCAGATATAACACAGCTAGTTTTTGCTCTTCATAATGGGGTTGGCAGAAAACAGCAGTCACAGCCAGTTAAGATGCACCTAGCCTAAATCAGCCAGCCTGGGATTTGCATATAGAACGACCTGCAACCGAAGACTGCCAGCTGCTTGTTTACTGTGCCTCCAGGAAATTTAGTTACCCGAGGATGTGATGCTGCTGAACTTGTCTGCATCCCTGCCCTGTGAAGTTTGTCATAATTTTGGTGTGTTCATTATTCCATGGTTTGATTTTCTGTTTTACTCTGTTATTTGGGGAAACTAATGACTGTGTGGCCCATTTCACTTTGTATGATGTTGATACTTCTTTCACTTTAGTTTTCTATCTCCCCAGTACCTGGAGTCCACCTCACACTATCTTCTATTAGGCCTATAGGATCCTGGTAATGGATTAGTATGTTTTTTAATAGCTAAACACAGATGGATAATTTATCTAAGAATTCAATACGTTGCACACTTGGTGTTGAATTTACGTGCGTCCTTTTATGAAGTTTGTCACAGATTTTCCTTTGTTTGTAGCCAGACACAGTAGTCCTAGAAGGGATGGTCGCAAGCAATTCTTCACGTCACCAAGTCTGCCATCAGGCTGTTTTCATTGCAATTTACACCCCTCGTATACATCTAGTGAATCCCTGCATCTTGTTAGTGGTTTTTCCTCTCCCCCCCCACCCCCACCCCACATTGCTCAAACTCCTATTCAGTCTGTCATTCTTCATTCTCGCATAACTTCATTATTACTTGATTTCCCTGTCACCTTAGCTCATTTTTCATTTCTATTCTCCTTGGTACTGTGGTCTTAGAACAAGCTGGTAAAAATGTCTGGCTGTGCCTTAAAAGTTTCAGTGGTTTTTGGCACAAATGGAACTTTCATAGACTTGAATGTTGCCTGAATGGATGTATGTACTATTGTTGCTCTCTCTCTCTCTCTCTCTCTCTCTCTTCTGTCTGTCTCTCCATCAGTCTTCCTCCTCATATTTTCTTCCCCCTTCACTTCCTCCTTTGTTGTTTCCTCTTAATGTTTTTCCATCCTTCTCTTCCTCCTTTTTTCTCCCCTTTGCCTTTATTCTTTCCTCCTCCTCGCTTCTGACATGCTCTTCCTCTTTCCTCTCCTTCCACCTCCAATTTCCTCCTGTTTTTTCTTATTTCGTCTCCTTTTGTTCCTTTCTATTTCTTCTTGGCTTCCACCTTTACTCTCCCCAGTGTACATAATCCAGTGATATTTCTTTGACTAATAGTGTGATATTCATTTCTTTATATTTGTTTCCTGGCTATACTGTAAAAGGTGGGACTGTGTATATTAAATATCTGGTACACATAAGCAGCATTGGAATTTCCATGACTTACAGCATATGTTTTTCCTGAATGTTTATATTACACAGGTGTGCCTGCGTTGATTAAACATCCGATGCACACAGTCAGCCTTGGTGTATTTCTTTACTTTTCTAATAATGGTGATTTTATGTGCCTTTCATTTGACACCAATCATCTGGCAGCCTCATACGGCAGGGAGGCCTAGATGTGGTCAGTCAGACGGTCACAGTACACTGATGTAATTTTCACATGTAGCAGCCATGGCTCGGTGGGTCAGAGCGCTCCGCTCTGGCCGTAGGATCGGAGGATCGAATCCACCCAAGGGTCATTGGTAGACATCAGGAAGGGCATCCGGTCATAAAATGCTACACGCTCCAATCCAAAAAGGCCGACACATGCATGTTGCAGCCTTCAAAAAACGAAACGAAACGAAACGAAATAAATTAGACTTGGTTCATATGCAGAAAACTTGAGCTTAGTTGTTCTATAGTGGAAGGCTAATCTGTACAGTAGACCATACAAAATTAACACTACGGGAAAAAAGCAATGCCATTGAATTTAGTCTATGCACATTGCATACAGTGGGAGTTCTGATGGACCAGTAGTTATGGGTTTGAGATATTTTGAAAAATTTGCAATATTTTGACATTGAATTAATTTTTGCTGCCTTTATTGCATGAGCAGATTAGCTCAAGAAGTACACCAATCAATACTTTGGCAGAAAAATGAGCTGCCTTATTTGATTTTTACCATGAACTGCTATTATCCCTGATGATTTCAACCCATTACATTTTTCCTCATTCACATGTATAATTCTCTGTATATTACATTTGTTGCCAGTTTAATACTATTATATGTTTTTTTGTTTTTCCAGAGCTTACTGCGTCCATCATCATAATTTCTGAACCAGTCTGCAGAGATCAATTCACTGCTGTCAAGAAGCACAGTAAGACCACCTGCATACTTTGTGTTTAGAGAACAAGACAGACACACTCAAGGAAGGATCAAAATACAAGGTGAGTGCCATTCATCTTAGTCTCTCTCTTTCTCTCTCTCTCAGTAGCGATGGAACAGTACGAGATGGGGAGGGGGGGGGAGAGGACAGGAGTTTGATAATGCAGTCTTACTGTTGCACTGGAGTGGGGGAACAAGGTATTGAAAGGGATAAAGAAAATTTGATAAGGGAACAAGAAAAATGTAGCTAGAATAGGAAAAAGGGAAGAAAATCGGAGAGAGGTGGGAGGGAAACGAAGAGAAGGGGAAATAAAGTGACAAGCAGAGTAAGGTAAAACGAGAAGAGATTAGAGAGAAGAAAAATATTCAAAGAAAATAAGAGAGTGGAAGGCATGGAGTGGAAAGAAATGATAGAGAATGGGAAGGAGGGTCAAAAGAAGAGGAAGAGGAGAGACAAACCAAGACATTTACAAATATGTGTGACTTGAATAGGGCAAATGAGTAGAGTAAATCATCATCATCAGCAGCAGCATTATTCTCTATCCTGTTTCTCATTAGTGTGTTTCCTTCTTTACTAATTTGTTATTCACATTTCTTCCTATCCCTTTATCTTCATCTGTTGCACCACATCACTTAATTTCCATTCATACTTGTTCACCCACATTCTTAGTACCAGTCTCACATTTATTCTTCACTCCAAATTCTCATTGTCTGTTCTTTCTTCCCTCATGCAATTTTCATACCTTTGTCTTCAATTTTCTTAAATATTTTACTATGGCTATCTACTAGCTTAATCCTCCAGTACTTTCTGCCACCCTATCTGCCTCGGTTCCAATGTAGTACATGCTCTTGGGCACCTTCCATTTGCAAGACATACTGTGTAGGTACACAGTTTAGATGTTTTCTAGGCAGACACTTTCAGATTTGGCAGTTATTACCAGTACCATTTGTGGATGATGGTACTTTTTCATTCATCCTGTCCCCAAGATGGTTGACTGATCCCAGATCTCTGGTTGTTGCTCTTTTGCAAGTTGCTTTGATTTGTTAAACATTTGTACAGTCTGTCCATGATGGTATATTTTGAATCACCTTTCTGATAGTATGGACTGACGTAGTCAGTCTCCCAATACATTCCTCTCAGACTTTGGGTCATCTTTCTTTCAAAAGTGAAGTTTCGAAACTTTCTCTTATGGTAGATATTGAACTGATAAAGAGCAAGTCATTAATATCCAAAATACCTACAGTCTGCCATTTTCCTGTGACATCATCTTTTCTGGATATTCTACACTTGCTGTTATTGACTGCCACAGTTGGTGCCCAATGGTTACATAATGAATACTGGTTTTACTCAGGGCTCTTACCATGAAGTGACTAACTCTTATATCCATCATTAATCTGAACTTTCATATATGTGGCAATTTATCCTCTCCACACTTCACCAGTATCTCAAAGCATTCATTACAAAAGCCACTAGAAGTCTCATGCATTCAGGCTGTGATACACCATACTTATTTTTCTTTGGTATTTTACATTTCCATTTTTCAAAAAATTATAACATCTTGCTCATCACAGTATAAAGTTTATCTCCTTACCTTGAACATGACAGTTGAATTGTTAATTACCAGCATTATTCTTGTACCCCCTAAAATTATCTGCATTATTCCTGAACCCTACCCAACCTTTTGTAAGATTGTAGTGTTTCCCATGAAAAATCCAATTTAGTCCCTTGCAAAGTCAATTTCTTAGAGACTGGTTGTGCTGAACACTCACTGGTTCCTGTATCCCTGCTAACAGTATTAGTTTGTTCATCTTGTACAAGGGGAGTACATTTCTCATGGAGGTGAAGGGAATAAGTCACAATTTTGATGTTATAAATGGTGCTTTAAATTATTCAGTGGGTAAGGTCTACTCACCATATTTTTTTGCCATGAATATGTAAGGCAGGTTTTGTTATGACGCCTGTCTAACCTTGGCAGTCACAAGGAATAATATCAAACTAAATTCAGCTTTAACACTTTCAATCCAATGGTGCATTGTCTTAATCTTGCTATCCCCACATGACTTTATGCCGGCTTGGGGAGATTTGTCACATGGGCTTCATTTACCATTTAACTAAATCATTGTTTTTTTGTTTTTTTCTTCCCCTGCCGTTGGGGTTAGGTAAGAGACAGATAGCCAGGAAAGGAAAGAATGCAGTAGTGGGAGAAATAAACAGTATGGTCATTGAAATGGGTTAGAGCGCTCCGCTCTGGCCGTAGGGTCGGAGGATCGAATCCACCCAAGGGTCATTGGTAGACATCAGGAAGGGCATCCGGTCATAAAATGCTACACGCTCCAATCCAAAAAGGCCGACGCATGCAAGCATGTTGCAGCCTTCAAAAAACGAAACAAAACGAAATACATTTACTCATAGTTTAAGCCCCCAGAATCCTGGCTCCACCTGATACCCACTAATACCACATGTAACTTCACATTTACCTATCCAACAGTCAGTCTGATGATGTTAAAATGGGGGTGCCAAACCCTGGTCATACAACCTGATCCCTTGTCAGCTTTCTAGCCTCAGTTGAGCTTCTATACATTAATCATTCACTGGTTTATCACTCCTCCATGCAAAATTCATCCAGCCAACCTGATCCCTTGTCAGCTTTCTAGCCTCAGTTGAGCTTCTATACATTAATCAGTCACTGGTATATCATACCTAGCCACCTTTTTGGCCTACCATGCAGATATTTTCAAAGCCTCATTTCATCCCTTGTTTTCGAGGGATGGCTTTTTGTTCTTTTCATTGACAGTCATATTCATGGACTGTCTTCCTAGGTATCATATTCATGGACTTAACACAACTGTTTTCCTAGGTATCTTCTGGCAGGGTAGAGTTAAATGCCTATGTATTCTTTTGGTCTTTTGTTGTCGTTCCGTAAGAATTTATTTCTTAATTTTGCACCATAGTAGACACTTCTACTAGATTAGGTACAATTAACATAGAATATTGGGGTGTAATATGCAGAATAAGAGCTACAGTGGAAAGCCTCCTACATTGTACCTCAAATACTTGTCTCCTCCCATTGACTAAAACCATTCTGTCCTCCCACTTCTCACTTGCTGCTACCACACACTTGATGCTTCTCCAGAACTGTTAGATTAGGCCAGGTATGCAGTATCCATCTGTTTTGACACACAACCCCATTTTCTGTGAGACATTACAGTACCAAGAGCTACAGTGGAAAGCCTCCTACATCTTACCTCAAATACTTGTCTCCTCCTCCCATTGACTGAAACCCTTCTGTCCCCCCACTTCTCACTTGCTGCTACCATACACTTGATGCTTCTCCAGAACTGTTAGATTAGGCCAGGTATGCAGTATCCATCTGTTTTGACACACAACCCCCTTTTCTGTGAGACATTATAGTACCAGGTATGTGTAAAGAACTGGTTTTATTTGGAAGTATTCCTGTCTGTCTTGTCTACTGTCAACAACCTTGTATCTTTCAAATTCAGTGCCCAGGCATCTCAGAATGAACAGATATACTTTGGCATAGTTCCCTCTTTGTCAGGCTCATTTTTCTCCCTCCCTCCCTCCCGATCTCCTTCAGTTCCCAAACCATTTCCTCTGTCTCCCTCTCCTTTTCTTTCATCTCCCTCACCCTCAACTTCCTCTACTTTCCTCATTATCTTGGCCTATTGCTCCCCCTCTTGCTACTCAATTTCTCCCTTCTATTTCAAAAATCCCCGTCACACTCTTCCTTATCACTCTCCCTTCCTCCTCGTTGCTGCACTTTGCCCATCATGTCAATTTTGCGTCTTTACTGTCATCTTCATTGTATTGTTCATCACCTTCAAAATTATTCTTCTTCGTTCATTTCCTGGTCCAGTGATGGAAATGCCACTATCATCATCGATCTCTTTACTGTCATTTTCATTGTATTGTTCATCACCTTCAAAATTATTCTTCTTCGTTCATTTCCTGGTCCATTCTTTGTAGACACGTCATTTTTCAGTTCGTTGTGGTAATCTCTTTCATTTTTCGGTTCATTCTGTCGTAACCTTATTTTTCATTATCATCCTCCGGTTTCCCACCAACAGTCTGTAACAGAAAAAATGAGAAAGATGTTATGAATGTTTAGTTTTAAAATTCTCTTAATTTAACATTCAGTAATTTAACATTCAGTAGCACATGCTCAGTGGTTGAGAGTAATACTGTACTTTATCAAAATAGTCTTCAGCTTTAGGTACTGTACCAAAGTGAATGTCATATGCCTATATGCACATTTTTTATTCACCATTCAATAGGAACTACAGCACTTAGAGAAGTGTATGCTGTTTAGATGGATCCAGCTTAAAGGGAGACTGCAATATTCATCTTTCATATTTTTCTCTCTCCTGCATAACCTTCCTGCCCTCTCATCCTTGCTTTCCCCATATTCCCTCTTGCCTTTTTTCTCCTCTCCAACTTCATTCCATCTTACCCAGTTGCTTCACCTTCCTTTTCCAGTACCCCCCTTTTCCTTCCATATGCCTGCCTTTACACTCAGTCATCTGCTTCTATCATAATGATTGTTCTCATCACCTATTCGTTCCTCTTCCCTTTCCTTACTGCTGCTTTGGTCTCAGTCCTAGCCCTACTGACCATGAACCCCCTAACCTGCTGCTGCCCCCATTGCCCAGGATCCCTTCCTGCTGGCTTCCCTGCCACCCAGGATCCCCCAGCTCTGCTGCTGCCCCTGCTGCTGCCCAGGATCCCCCAGCCCAGCTGCTGCCCAGGATCCCCCGGCCCAGCTGCTGCCCAGGATCCCCCGGCCCAGCTGCTGCCCAGGATCCCCCGGCCCAGCTGCTGCCCAGGATCCCCCGGCCCAGCTGCTGCCCAGGATCCCCCGGCCCAGCTGCTGCCCAGGATCCCCCGGCCCAGCTGCTGCCCAGGA
>JAGKTI010018737.1:4986-16904 GCA_018397915.1 Birgus latro | reverse complement strand
AGAGAGAGAGAGAGAGAGAGAGAGAGAGAGAGAGAGAGAGAGAGAGAGAGAGTTTATGATTATGATTCTGTCGCAGTCTGTTAATATCTACCAAATTCAAAAGTAGAGTTCAGAGATTACCACAATTAATAACCGTATTCTCGAGGTCACTCCCGCACTTGATTTGTCTGCATATGAATTAAAAGAATCCCCAACACTGTAAGCTTAATAAGGGGGACATGAGACTCACTGAGGGT
Source organism: Birgus latro (assembly GCA_018397915.1). Taxonomy (NCBI): domain Eukaryota; kingdom Metazoa; phylum Arthropoda; class Malacostraca; order Decapoda; family Coenobitidae; genus Birgus; species Birgus latro. The sequence goes on along the minus strand of JAGKTI010018737.1, from coordinate 16,668 downwards.
CAGTTCAGTCACAAAGGTGTCACCCGAACTGAACAAAATCGTCCGGCTATAAGAGAGCGAATAATAAAGACGTAACGGGAATTTCATTTGACGTCTTAGTTATGCAAAGTAAGATTTTCTATTCCATGTAGTTTGCCTTCCATTCTCCTTAACATGTGTCTCAAGTGATTTATTTTCAATATTTCTGCTTATTATCCTCCTTTTGTGTCATTAAATCATTCAGATACCATCATACTCACCATAAACAACATACAAATAGATATCAAATTGCCGTATCCAAAAATAAATCGTTAAGGAAGAGGAGGTAGGGAGCTTTCTTAGCTTCCTAGAATACAAACCTTTATCTCTTCACTGCCATGAGGTGGAACTAACGTGAATAAAGGCAATGGTACACTACAATAATCCGTCATGGGACTCAAGAGGTTGAGATTTTTGTTCCCCATTTTTTAAGCCCCTCCAACTGGCCATCACATGCACACATTTTCATTATATCCTTCGCTTTCTTTAGTATCGCTTCCGTTCCATTCTTTATCTTTCTCTCTCCCACCACTGATACTTCTCAAACCTTCATTATGCTCGTGTCCGATTCCAAGTTTATTGTCCTTCCCATTATCAACCCCAAACCTCCTAATTACTGCAGCTGATGCTCGTCACAATTTCATTCTGCCCTAGTTTAATCTGGACGAATTTTTTCCAATCCTTCTTGATCCTTCTCTCATGTTCAGTTATACAGTTATCTGACTGAGGTTGCCTTTTCTCTTTCGTGGTGTATCGTTCTCCTTTCACTGACCGTCATTGATGTTATACCACGTACTGTACCTGTAATTGATTTATTTACCAAGCTGAAACTCATGCGCCGACTGGGAGTCATCAGATAGACCCAAATTTCATTGTAGATGAAGATATAGAATTAGCCCTTGAAGCTACATTGCCTCTCTGACTCCCTCATTCTCAAATAGCCAGGTGTGCAGGGGTGTTACGTGCTGCCGTATTTTTGTGGGTCATGTTGCCAGTGGCTCTCAAGTTTTTTTTTTTTTAATGCAAGGAAGAAGGAACCAAAGGCCATGGGCCCGCATACTGTTCTTTTCAAGAAAAACAAAAACAATATGAAAGAGCGCCAAATTCAAGATCCGCTTATTTCGAGATGCCTGGACACACTGCATTTGAAAGACTGGAGACCATAGGAAGTAGGGAATACAGACAGAGGAAGACAGTTCCAGAGTTGACCAGTTGCATATATGAAGGACTGGAAGTAACGGTCAACTCTTGCATTAGAGAGTTGGACAGAAAATGGATGAGAGTTTGTTGCTAGACGGGTGCTACGTGCCCGTCGTATAGGCGGAGGAATGCCAGAGAACAGCTCAGAGGAACACTGACCGCTGAAGTAGCAATAGAAATAAGATAAAGACGCAACAGAGCGGCGAAGAGACAGAGGTTGAAGGGAATCAGTAAGAGGAAGAGAGTTAATGAGATGATAAGCCTTTGACTCCACCCTATTGAGAAGAGCTGCATGTGGGGAGCCTCCCCACACATGAGAGTTGTACTCCACACAGGGGTGAATAAAACCCGTGTACAAGGTCAACAACTGTGCAGTGGTAAGGAAAGTTCGGAGCCTATGTGACCAACATTTCGCAACTTTTCCAGGAAGCGACTTCTGGTAATACGACCAACTGTTGTTACTTTGCATTTTTGTTGTTTGTGGCTTAAAAAAATAAATAAATAAATAAATTAAAAGGAGTGTCCTCTTGTATCAACTGCACATGTCTTGCCGGCTGGAAGAAAAATTTTCTCTCTCTGTGATCGACACCAGATACCATCCCTCAGACCTGCAACTCATCTGCTTACCTCCTCCTATAGTATAAACTTGGCATTTCTAGGCAGTTCATCCTTTCTGTGTAAGGTAAGTTACAAATCTGTGGAAGAATCATGATCATCCTCTGTTGAGCTTTCTCGAGGGAATCAACCTCTTTCATAAATACTGGTAATCATACAGTGAAAGAATATTACGAAAGGGGCCAAAGAAGAGATTATACAACGTGAGTTGTCCCGTCTAATTTCCTGAAGCATGTTTTGATAATACCAACCANGACTCTGAAAAGGTCATCCACTTGAGCAAGGAACTCATCTCACTGGACATGGACAGTTCTGAGTTTGATTGTCTTGTACATGGGTCTTGTATCTGAGTAACGTCTGATGAGTATTGGTCGACGTTTTTTACATATCATCATTCACTTCCAATGAACAGACATTGCAAAGAGCTGAATAATGTCACTGCTGGCGTTCCCGAAGGCTGTGAACTGGCCCCGTTATAAGTTATCATTTAGAATCAGGATATGTCGAATGATCCAATATGGCCTAATCACTCAGAGTGTGTGGAATGGTTTAATATGTATACCCATTGTTTATGTAGATAGTTGTACCCAAATTCTTACAATGATGGCCTTTTTAAAATTGTCTTGCATGATATGGAGTGTGGAGTTATATCCTAGGAAAAATAATTTGACTGTGCAATACTGAGATCCCGATCCTCTGCACCCATCCAAGCTAACATGACTAATTTTTTGCGGAAAAAAGAAATGTCTGGCATCTTCTGAGGCAGAATACAATAGTTGTCCCAATCATGAGAGAGCTGATGAGAGCACCCCTTTGGTTTTTAATGGCTCGTTCTGTTAGGGCGATTAGGGGTTGGGATAGCTGCAGTGTATGAAATGAGACGGCCCAGGCATGGTGAGATCGGTACCGACGGTTATACGTGCTGTTGGTCTGGCTGTGACGGTGCCCAGCTTAAAGGTGTTGTTGTGGCAATTACTGCTTTCTCTGTCACTTTTGTCAACAGGGTCTCTGGATGATGAGCATTTGACACTGGCGAAGTTGAATCGCTGTTTGGGCTTCATCTGGCTTGATGCCGTGTACATTCCAAATGAGATGAGTGATCTTGAAGAGAAGGAGCTGTTCTATGCTAAACCTGACTCAGTTGTGGAGCAGTGCCCCTCGTGGGGTAAACTCTTGATCCAAGGTGACTTCAATGAGGTTATTGGCACTGACAGGGACGACTTCGGGGAATGTGTATATCCTCATGGCTCTGGAACCAGGAATTCCTATAGTTCTTAGCTTTTGGATTTTGCAAAGTCCCACAAGTTGAGAATTGCTGGATCCTGGTTCCAGTGGCCAGATCTTGACCATTGGACTTGGTATTGGGTTTCATAACACATATTGCCATGGCTGGAGCAAGTTGGTCATTTATGTCGAGGGATACATAAAAGAGGAAGAGTCGCTGCCTGGAGGATTGCGCGAAGAGTCCGCTCGTGGATGGAGTGGGAGGGTGAGTGAGGCTATGAACCCCACGGAGTTTGCTGCCCTATGATTATGATGATGATGACGATGTTCAGTTTCGGGGGAGATTATTGGTTGTTGGCATACATATGAGCAGCATTAGATTCAGTTACACTTTATCATGTCAGTCTTGCGTAAATATACAAATTACTTATACATAGTTTATGCCTAGGTGAGTCATAAGTGTAATGATTTGTAAAAAACAGAGAGAGAGAGAGAGAGAGAGAGAGAGAGAGGGAGGGAGGGAGGGAGGGAGGGAAAAGAAATCCATTCCTGGGTCAATCAAACTTTCGAAAAGAGTTGTTTCTCCTATGTTCCTGTTCCCTCAACAGTGCAACTTTGAACCTGGATGAGAATCTGATTGTTGTGTGTCGTATTCTATGGGATGACTGTAACTTAATAAATTTTGATTATCTGTTTCATTGGCTCTCGTACAGTCGAGAGCTATCCATCCTATCTTTTATTTTTGTATATAGTACTTCGTGCTTTACTCATCATCACTCTTCCGGTATTTTTCTCTCTCAGTCCCCAGCCTCTCAGTCCAGTCTCATTCAGCAGACATCCAACCCAGCTACTCACATCACGATTCCTCTCTCGTCTCTCCCTCTTCCCATTCATACCTCGTATTGTGCATGTTGCCAACAACGTCTCAGTAGTTCCGTTCAGAGTCAAGGATTTTCCTCTATCATTTGTCCGCACTAGTGTGTCGTGGGAAGGGGGGGTGGTTACTGCGTAGGGACACATACGAAGCCATCCCTCATATGATGCAGCATCAGACTGAAGATAAATAGGTATATAGACAGAAAGACAGAAACAGATATAGCCGAATGTATTGGAAAACGACACTTTAAAAAGGAATGGAATAAAGGTATAGAGAATGGGGGACAGCAGTGGCCAAGTTACGGCTGCATTCTATTCAGTATTAAGGAAAAATGCAGGTGTAAGCATGTGAGGCATTTAAGAGAAGGGTATCCCAATCTTTGTGGAAATGATGATGGATATACATTTCTCTTTCATTTTTCTATTTCTGTATACTACCCATTTCACAACAGTGGGAGTCTCCGAATCTGGACATAAACTAAACAGTCTCTTTCCTGCACTGAGTCACTTTTCCCCTGATGGAAACTTGTGTTGCACAGTTCAACAGGTTAGCAGCCCTTCAGCAGCAGTAAAACACCGCAAGACCGCCCATATCAAGAGTGTGCAAGCCAGCCGCAAAAAATATCCTGATAAAAATCTCAGGGGCACAGTTTTCAAACCTATTTTCAATATTTATGGAAGGCCTCGAACATCAAACATCACATGGAATAACACTTGAGGTTAGAGGAAGGAGATGTAACCCTCGACTCCATCACTTGCCCAAGAATAGCTAGCTTTCAAGATGAGGACAGCTATGTTTTACCTGGGCATAAACAAAGCTGAAAGTGATTATCTCGTGCCACAGAAACTACACTTCGGAGATCGTGGGAGGGGTAACAGACCCCGACCTTCAATCCCGACCACGGAAGGAGATACCCACATGTGTACGCGAGTGAAATTATGTATAATTATACTTACCATACTTACCGGCACCAGGCTTAGTGAAGCCATAGGTACCAACGGAACTGCAGTAGGGATTTCAATTCCATCCTTGACCTCCAACCTTCTGGTCACCTAATTCCAGAAAAACATTTATGTTGAACCGTAACCACTTAACTAAATGGAAACCTGATGGTCTACTGAGACAAGGCGTTTCCACCAAACATGGCTCATAAGGGTTTGGATCCGAGGGATAGTTTGGGCTTAATGCTCACACAATACCAATCAGGTGTAGCAAATGATCACTCTCTTGCATTTGGCTCTCTTTTACTTTTTTCCCAATGAGGGGTTTGCAGCCTTTGGTTCCTTCTACCTTACATAGAAAAAGGTAACCCTACATACTTCTCCCTGCCCCCACTATTGACTTGTGTCCTTCCTACAGGGTCCAACCACCCCTTCCATACGTCAGAGACTGGATCACAGTTCTGTTAGGCAAAGACTTTTTAATTTCCATACTCACTTCTCTATTCCTTATCACTGCTGTCAGTGAAATAGCAACCATTTTTCCCTGCTGTACCCCTTCTTGCACTTCATTCTCAAAACTTTAATCCTTATTCATCACACTGCCCAAATATTTCAATGCACTCACATTCTCTTCTCATATTACTAATTTCAAGTATCAACCGACTTGTATAGTATGTTATCTCTCTCTCCGGAGATAAGTTTATCGTTATGAATATCACCAGTCATAATCATAATCACAATCATCATCATTATCACTGTTTTCGTCATCATCATCATCATCATATTCACGATCCTAGTCGTCAGAAGAATCATCGTTATTATTAGCATCATCATTGCAGCCATGATCAATATCGTCATCATACGCTTCATCATCTGGTGTGGGAGAGATCCAGGGACATGAACACCAACCGGGAGAACCGTCAAACAGTTTGTTCATTCCGCACGAAGACAAGTTATCGGAAAAACAAACGTGACAGCGTCTCACAGTTATCTTGGGTTGTTGCACCATTTCTTTGATACTGGAGTACATAGGAGTACATAGGAAAGCAAACAGTAACAGACCTTATGGTCCTTTCGAGGCTGTTTGTTACAAAGTAGACTATGACTACAAGATCTAACTCTACATGCTGAAGGATAAGGATAGTAAAGCAAGAAGGCTCCCCCCGCCTCCAAACCCTCCAGCCAAAACTGGCAAGAAAAAGTGAGAAAGTCCACCATGCAGCATGGAAAAATTGGCATGGAAATTTCATAGGAAAGACTGAAAAGGAAAAGCTACATTATATAATACATTATCTATAAGCTACCAGTATGAATAACCTGAAAGAGAAAGTAGTAAAGTACAATGAATAATGGAATAAATAAATAACGCATGACAACACAGTATGTATGGGTACACTGAGTTAACGGGGCGTCTGCGGACGATGAGACTCTGTAGACATAACAACGTTAATACAGAAGTGGCACAGACTTCCTAGATAGAGACTACAAACGTCCCTCAACTCCTTCCTTGTCTCTCGAATGGAGGATGGATTTACCGTAGGAGAAGGGCAACTTCAGCCTGAAGCTCACCGAGCTCACGTCCGGATGAGCCTGGGACCACAACAAGAACAGCCTTTTAATACGCTGACGCCTTTTATCAATAATACTATGCGAATAAGCTTTGTCTGTGTGTGTGTCTGTCTTCTTTTGACCCTTTTGGATATCAACGTGCCATACATCAAAAGACTTGCTACGACGAGCTGACAACGAGGTGCAAAATATAACTGCGTGCAGTCAGTTACGCACAAGCCACGCACATTATTGTGCCCTATTATTCGTTAAGCATTGAGAACCTTCTACAGGTCATACCGCTAGGTGGAATGAGCTGAAATTTTGCATGGACATGTCCAGTATGTCAAAACAGGTCCACGTCAAGTTTGGTGCCAGTGCATGTTTTGTGTGACCTCTGTTATAAATTAATCCTCGAGCACGCCACGCACATTAACTGATATTTCCGTATCGTGATGAACGAATGAATAAAGCTGCCGGTTGCTATGGCAACTTTGAACCATTCGACTATATTAGCTAAACATGTCAAAAAGGGTGTTTTGATCCCAAATAATTCTCCCCGTTGGTGCAACATTTAGCAGACAATATGGCGGGGCATTTTCGTGCGTTTCCGCTGGAGCAAGTGCATCGCGACGACGAAAATATTGTTGATTTCGAGCAAAGCGAAGTGTGACTCAGAAACTACTTTCATTTGGGCGAGTGCTGAAGGTCCGATAGGGACGCTAGGCTCTTGTTATTTCACTATTACAACCACAAGACGGGTTGATTCATCTAAGGAATGACCCGTCAATGAATAAGTTAAAGGCGACTTATTCTTTACTGTTTTTACTCTAACTTGGTTCTGACTTAAGTTCTTTTGCATCTTGTATTAAATAGGTCAGTGGTAAAAAAAAAAAAAAAAAGACAAGGCTACTGCTCTACATCCTTTGCATAGCACTTCTTGGTAATCAGAATCATATTCCAACGTTAATGCCTTTTTACAACTCAGTATTCAAAGTGGTAAAAGTGCAATTTTAGGCCATGATAGAGTAAAAAGGGTATAATATCGTAGTTCGAAAAGTTTCCCCCAAACTAACCAAACGCATCGGAAGGTAGCAAGAATGACGACGCTGTGACTTTCCTGCGTCGTCTATGGTTCAAGCGATGCAACCATGTGTGAAACAAGGATGAGATAAGACCACATCTACTGCACCAGCGTCATTAAACCTGTCAGTTTAGTTAAGCCCCATTCTTCCCTCAGAAAAAGTGTGTTCAGTTAGACTATACGAAAAATAGTGTGGTGTGTGTGCGTGTGTGTGTGTGTGTGTTTGTGTGTGTTTGTGTATATGAATGTGTGTTTCGTGTATGTGTGTTTTGAGTGTATGCGTGCTTGTGTGTTTGTGTATGTTTGTGTTTTTTGTGTTTGTGTGTTTGCTTGTTTGTGTTTTTTGTGTTTGTGTGTTTGTGTTTGTGTTGATGTGGGTGTTTGGGTGTTTGTATTAATGTGAGTGTATGTGTTTGTGTTTGTTAGTGTGTGTGTGTGGGTGTGTGTGTTTGTGTGTCCGTGTGTGTGTGTGTGTGTTTGTGTGTCCGTGTCTGTGTATTTTGTGTCTAATTTTTGTGTGTTTTTCCGTGTGTTTGCTTGTATGTATGTGTGTTTTTTGTNCTGTGTTTATATGTATGTATGTGTGTGTTTTGTGTGTTGGTATGTATGAATGTGTGTGTTTCGTGTACAGTATGTGTGTGTTTTGAGTTTTTTTTTAATGCAAGGAAGAAGGAACCAAAGGCCACGGGCCTGCATACTGTTCCTTCCAAGAAAAAGCAAAAACAGTACAAAAGAGAGCCAAATTCAAGATCCGTTCAATTCGAGATGCCTGGACACACTGCGTTTGAAAGACTGGAGATCATAGGAAGTAGGAAATACAGACAGAGGAAGACAGTTCCAGAGTTGACCAGTTGCATAAATGAAGGACTGGGAGTAACGGTTAACTCTTGCATTAGAGAGTTGGACAGAAAAGGGATGAGAGTTTGCTGCTAGACGGGTACTACGTGCCCGTCGTAGAGGTGGAGGGATGCAGGCAGACAGTTCAGAGGAACAGTGACCATTGAAGTAGCGATAGAAGAGAGATAAAGATGCAACATTGCGGCGAAGAGACAATGGTTGAAGGGAATCAGTAAGAGAAGGAGAGTTAATGAGACGAAAAGCCTTTGACTCCACCCTATTGAGAAGAGCTGCATGTGTGTTTCGTGTACAGTATGTGTGTGTTTGTTTGTGTTTGTGTGTTGATGTGGGTGTTTGGGTGTTTGCATTAATGTGAATGTAAGTGTTTGTGTTTATCAGTGTGTGTGTGTGTGTGTGTGTGTGTGTGTGTGTGTGTGTGTGTTGTATGTGTTTTTGTGTGTCTGTGTCTGTGTATTTTGTGTGTTTGTAATTTTTGCGTTTTTCTGTGTTTGCGTGTATGTATGTGTTTTTTATGTATGTGTGTGTTTGTGTGTATGTATTTTGTGTTTCGTGCATGTGGGTGTTTGTGTGTATGTGTGTGTTTCGTGTACGTGTATGTTTTGTGCGTATGTGTGCTTGTGTGTTTGTGTATGTTTGTGTGTTTTGTTTGTATGTGTTTGTCTGCTTGTTTTGTTTGTTTGTTTGTGTTTTTGTGTTTGTGTTTGTGTATTAGTGTTGATGTGAGTGTGTGTGTGTGTGTGTGTGTGTATGTGAATTAATGCATGTATTCATGCATACAGGCATGCATATTCACGTTCATGTGTGAGGCAAGGTGTGATGCGTAGTTGGAGTTGGCACACAGAACATGAAGCAGGTCACTACGCGTATATTTGATAGATTGTGATGTATAATCATTCCACGTTAGCATTATTCTGGGCTGATGACGCACTGTCGTGTCATTTGTTGGCCAACTGATTCTGGGCCGATGACGCGGCGGTGCATCATTTGATGGAACGATTTTTCGTGGCTCAAATACGCGGCACAACAATCTGGTGAACACAGGCAATACAGCTTTACTTCGCTGGAAACTCACCCCCGGCCCGGAAACGGGGTAGAAAATTACGCAAGGCTGGCCAGGGAAAGTGTTAACCCTTGTGTCTTTATAATTCTGGTTGAATACTAATATTAATCTTTTCATCACGAGAACTTTATATTTCCTACTTTCCAGCACCAGACGATGTGGTTCAGTTTCAGTAGAACGTTTTGCGGCTGAAGGTATTGAATTCAGCCTTAAAATTAATGCTTCAGCAAAACGTATGCCGTAATTCATAAGATAGTTCCATCTCAAAGTTTGTGGGTGAAACAGTACTTGTCTTTTTATTGTTCATAATCCATTTTCTTATACAATAACAATTTTAACAAAGGATACAATATGTACAACATGATTTCATATTAATCACGTTACAGATAAGACAAGACCTAATTTTAGGTGCAAAAGTTTAAAAACCCTTTGAAATACAATGTGAAAGTATGTTCTCCTGATAATTGTGGTGAATTGTGTTGGTTCGTGGAAGAAAAGGAGTAGGTATATAATCTGGACACTTAATATATATCTGAACAATTATTGTGCTGTTAATTCTGGATAACCAAAGCACTAAAATGGATAGTTCCCCATGTACTTGTCCTCTTCATTTACCAGTTACCAACGAGTATGGTTTATTCGAAATTAACTAACTCCAACAACTGAAGTTTTTCTTATTGCCAGTGAATAAAATGATCCACCATTATTCTGAAAAGATAAAGTCACTTGCTGAAGAAGCTAAAATGGTAGCATAAGTATATTACCCTCCCCTCCCCCCACTCACACACACACACACACACACACACACACACACACACCGCTCGCTGGCGCAGTGGTAGCGTTCTCGCTTGCCATCTAGTAGACGGGAGTTCGCGCCTCCCTCAGGTTGAGAAAGGTTTCACTGACGAAGTGGGTGGTTACTGTCCCCCTTGAGCAAGGGGATGGGTGTGTGTGTGTGTGTGTGTGTGTGTGTGAAGGTTACAGCCTTGCCCATAGATCGGAATATATGAGCTCTCAGCTCCCTTCCGGGAGGGTAAAAGCTGACGATCACTACCATCAAGTGATCCTGACCGACCCGGTGAGTTACACACACACACTTACCTCCGACACCTCCTTTTCCTGCTTCTCTCTCACCAAAATGTGCTTCGGATCGTACTTATGCGTCGTGGTTGTGGTCAGGCGTCACACCTCAGGAGGAGACAAGATTAGCAATGCTAGGTGGGTGAAGTAGAAGTGAAGCCAATTGTACGATGTGGTCAATAATTCTTTGACAAGTCCAGGATTTCGAACTAGTGAAGCAGCAGCAAAATAATTCTAACCTGCTTGGCTATTAATACCTATTTCAGGAAGATGTCAATAGAGTCTGTCACAGGTTAAGGACAGCTGATAAGAACTTCTGACGGAATTAATGGAAGAAATTACAATCATTCTAATTCGGTTAATGTATTACTGTCTAGCAGAATCTAATTAGTTTCTGACACAGCTTCGAGACACTTTTGAAGAACTTATATTCACAACAGTAAAAAAACAAAAGGCAATAATGGGGTATTAATTAAGACCTGAGATGTTCCGATAATAACTGACGAAAAATTGTGGATAGAGAGATTAGTGTGACAATAAGAGGAATGGGAACAAAGAAAAAGTAATAAAGATGATGAGCAAGAGAAGAAAGGGAGACTAATGGGAGAGAGAGAGTGAGAGAGAAAGAGAAAGAGATTGAAGTGGAGGTGCATTCAGGGTGTAGTTGAAGAGGAGGTGTATTCAGGGTGTAGTTGAGGGGGAAGTGTATTTAGGGTGTATTTGAAGAAAAGGTGTTTTTGTAGTTTAAGGGGAGGTGTATTCAGGGTGTAGTTGAAGGGGAAGTGTATCCAGGGTGCAGTTAAGGGGGAGGTGTATGCAGGGTGTAAAAGGGGAGGTGTGTTTAGGGTATATTTGAAGGGGAGGTGTATTCTGGGTGTAGTTGAAGGAGAGGTGTATTCAGGGTGAGGTTGAAGGGGAGGTGTATTCAGGTTGTAGCTGAAGGCAAGGTGTTTTCAAGGTGTAGTTGAAGACAAGGTGTATTCAGGGTGTGAGAGAGAAATGTATTCAAGGTGTGCTGACCAGCGTGTGGTGTACACAGACAACCAGTGTGGAGTAAATGATGATACTATAAAATGTGGGTGTATTCAAGTGTAGACTATCTCACGCACTAACAGAGAGAGAGAGAGGGAGAGAGAGAGAGAGAGAGAGAGAGAGAGAGAGAGAGAGAGAGAGAGAG
>JAGKTI010018736.1:0-17480 GCA_018397915.1 Birgus latro | reverse complement strand
CCAGCTTCCATATTTTCCTCCTAGGTACATATGTCCTCCTTCTCATCACTCGTTCCTTAAGCACCATGTCACAAATCAACAGTTTGTGCTGCTGCACACACTCCTCGCTTCCTATAACTTTAACATCCCTCACTAATCTCCTATCAACCCTCCTGACCAGAAAATAATCTATCTGACTACTATTTCCCCCGGACTCGTATGTAATCAACCGGCTGATTCTTTTCCTAAAATGTGTGTTGCACACAATCATGTCCATAGCCTCCCCAAACTCGAGTATTCTTTCCCCTTCCGCATTCCTCACACCATACGCACATCCTCCATGGACTCCTTCATAACCTTGAGCTACACTACCTTTTCAAATTTAAAAAATGGTGAACTATAACAGTGCCTCGGAGTCCCCGTGGGGGGGGGACCATAAATGCCCCCACCATCCACCCCTCTCCCGGTGATGACTCATGCCTGGAACCACCGTCTGACTCACTTCTTCATTTCTGCAACATTCGCGGCCTTTCTTCTAACTTTCTTTCTGTGGAGGACCACCTCTCCTCCTCTAAACCTAACCTTCTTTTCTTAACAGAGACTCAGCTGTCTGAGGCATCCGACAGCAAACCCTTTTCTGTATCCTCCTACTTTCTCTATACTCATTTCAAACCCAGAGGTGGCTGTTGTGTATATGTACACAACGACCTTTCTTGCTTTCGTGTTCCGTAACTTGATTCTTCTGAATTCTCCACTCTCTGGCTTCGGCTTTCATGTCATTCTCTGACTAAATATATCTGTTCTGTTTACTTATCGCCTTATTCTACTGACTATCAAAAATTCTTTGACTAGCTTACTTCCATGATGGAACACATTCTATCCATTTCTCCTTTCTCCGAAGTCTCCATTCTTGGAGACTTCAATGTTCACCACCACATTTGGCTCTCCTCTCCTTTCACTATGCACCTGGTGAACAAGCCTACTCCTTTTCTATCCTTAATGACGTAGAGCAGCTTGTACAGCACCCTACCCGTATCCCTGACCACCTTGGAGAGAGCTCCAACATACTTGATCTCTTCATTACAACTAATCCTTCTGCTTATATTGTTAATCTTTTTTCTCCGTTGGGCTCCTCCGATCATAACCTCATTATCTTAACCTGTCCTATAGCTCCTGTGCGGCCTGGGGATCCTCCGAAGAAATGTTGTCTGTGGCACTGTGGAGCTGCGGATTGGGAGGCCCTCAGGCTGTACTTCTTTGATTTTCCCTGGAATGATTATTGCCTCCATGGCCGGGAGCCATCTGTGTGTGCCTTACGCATTACGGAGGTATTCTCTCGGGCATGGAAGCATAAATTCCTTTCTCATATCCTTTGTCTAATGCAAGAAAGCCTTGGTTTAATCACGCTAGTTCTAATGTTGTCCGCAACAAGGAGAGGGCCTACAAAAGGTACCAGAGCCAACCCACCCCTGAATCACATCTTTCTTATGTTTCTGCCCAGAATCGTGCTAAGTCTGTTCTTCATTCTTCTAAAAATAATTTCATCCACACTAAATGTTCTCAACTCTCCAACTTGAATTCTTTACGCTCCTTCTGGCACCTTGCCAACAACTTTACCTCATCATCCTTCCCTCCTCTTTTTTACTCTGATGGCTCTGTTGCTTTTTCTCCTACTGATAAAGCAGATCTCTTCACTCAGACTTTCTCCTCCAATTCCACCTTAGATGATTCGGGTGCTGTTCCTCCATCACTTCCCCCCTCTGACTTCCTCATGGCTGATATTAAAATTTCTTCAGCTGATGTATTTTCAGCCATCACTTGTCTCAATACTAACAAGGCATATGGTCCTGATGGGGTCACTCCTTTTGTCCTCATGAACTGTGCTTCAGTGCTTACACCCTGCCTAGGTAAACTCTTTCACCTTTGTCTATCAACTTTTACCTTTCCTTCTTGCTGGAAGTTTGCTCTCATTCAGCCAGTCCCAAAGAAGGGTGACCATTCCCAACCCTTTAACTATCGTCCAATTGCTTTAACATCCTGTGTTTCAAAAGTGTTTGAGTCTATTCTTAACAGAAAAATTTTAAAGCCTCTTTCCTATCACAACCTTCTTTCTGATCGTCAGTATAGGTTCCGTCAGGGACACTCCACTGGCGATCGTCTCACCTACCTTTTGGACTCCTAGTCATCCTCCTTTCGGGACTTTGGCGAATCTTTGCCATTGCACTTGACATCTCAAAAGCTTCCAATCGAGTCTGGCATAAATCTTTAATTTCTAAACTGCCCTCTTACGGTTGCTATCCTTCTGTCTGTGCCTTCATCTCTAGCTTCCTTTCTGGTCGTTCTATAGCTGCTGTTGTAGACGGCCATCACTCTTCTCCTAGATCTATCAACAGCGGTGTTCCTCAGGGTTGTGTCCTATCACCAACTCTCTTTCTTTTATTCATCAATGACCTTCTATGCTGTACCTCTAACCCTATCCACTCGTACGCTGATGATTCCACCCTTCACCTTTCCTTTCGGTTCCCGCAACGTCTGTCTCAGCAGTTACTTCAGCAAACAAGGGATGAGGCTATGGCACACCTAGTGTCTGACTTGGCTCGTATCTTTGACTGGGGTAAAAATAATCTTGTTTTTAATGCATCAAAGACTCAATTCTTACACCTATCAACCCACCAGAATCTTCCACAGGAGTACCCACTGATGTTTAATAATGTCCAGCTCCCTCCTGCATCATCCATAAACATGCTTGGGGTTTCATTCACTCGGGATTTATCTTGGAAGGAACATAATACATCTCTTGTGAAATCTGCTTCCAAGAGATTAGGTGTGCTAAGCTGACTCCGAACCTTCTTTACCCCTGCACAGTTGTTGACTTTGTACTTACACGGGTTTTATTCGCCCCAGTTTAGAGTACAACTCTCATGTGTGGGGAGGCTCCCCACATGCAGCTCTTCTCAATAGGGTGGAGTCAAAGGCTTTTCGTCTCATTAACTCTCCTCCCCTTACTGGCTTCCTTCAACCTCTGTCTGTTCGCTGCACTGTTGCATCTTTATCTCTTTTCTATCGCTACTTCAATGGCTACTGTTCCTCTGAAATGTCTGCTTGCATCCCTCCACCTCTACGACTGGCACGTAGCACCCTTCTAGCAACAGCCTCTCATCCCTTTTCTGTCCAGCTCTCTAATGCAAGAGTTGACCATTATTCCCAGTCCTTCATTTATGCAACCGGTCAACTCTGGAACTGTCTTCCTCTGTCTGTATTTCCTACTTCCTATGATCTCCAGTCCTTCAAACGCAGTGTGTCCAGGCATCTTGAAATGAACAATGGATCTTGAATTTGGCTCTCTTTTTGTATTGTTTTTTTTTGTTCTTAGAAGGAACAGTTTGTGGGCCCACAGTCTTTGGTTCCTTCTTCCTTGCATTAACAAAAAAAAAACTAAAAGTTCATCATAATCATGAGTTGGGAGGCCTGGCAATGTAGGGTGAAACTCATCAGGCACTTTTGGGGACACTGATTTTCAACTCCCACATGTGGACCCATGCCTAAAAGCTGGAGCCTGACTGATGATTGTGATGTTATTAATGTCCACAAAGAGTGTCATCAGCAGGTTGAGGCAGATCAAACATCAAGATGTTAAACAAGAGTGGACCACACATTGATCCCTGGGACATCCTCTACCAGATGGGATGTGGGCCTGAGATAGCTCCACCAGCAATTGCAACACAACTTTGTCTGGTGAAAAAGTTGGAGAGTCATGCCAAAGGCGAGGCATAGATCCCATGGTGGGTGAGGTTGAGGAGTATGCCCAAGTGAGGAGCTGAGCTGTGAGACCTCATCAGCTTAGTGAATAAGGTGGGCATGATCATGTGTCATGAACCAGGTGTTCCAGTTGGCACAAGATGCCCAAGGTGGCCTGGCATGGATGGAACCCCACACTTTTCCAGCCACCATGAGAGATGATTGGCTACCATCTTTTCATTGAGTTTCCCAACATGAGAAAAGGACAGTGCACCCATAAGGGGACAGAAGGAAGGGGTCCAGGCTAGGCTTAGGAAGTGGCAGCACCATGGATTTCTTCCAGTCCTCTGGGAACACTTCTCATTGCCAGCTATGATTGAAGAATCACACAGGTAGTGTGTAAGACGCAGAAGAAAATCGTTTGCCTCTCATGTCTGGGCCCACTTTCCTGTCAGGGCAGAGAGAGGGCCATGCTCTGATGAATTCGGTGGTTGAAAATGGACAGTTCAGTTCTGAGTTGGGTAAGATGATATACACTGCTGAGTATCTTCCTTGTATATGGCAAAGGATGTACAGTAGAACCTCGATTTTCCAGGAGCCACAGGGAATTCAAAATGCTGGAAAATTGATTTTTCTGGAAAATCGATTAACGCCCATTTCGTGTTCTCTTACACCAGTGATTCTCAAACAAGGAATTTTGATGGGTCGCAGGGACATAAAATAGGCCTAATGCTTTCAGTGTATTTTATTTAACGGAAATTGTAATTATCCTTACTACACTGTTAGCTAAAACATGACATATATTTACATGTAAAATTAGGGGTTAGGTTCTATGAGCCTCATATTTTTTATTAAAAATATAGTTAAAGATAATTATAAATGTCTCTCTTACGACTCAAGATGTGTGTTTACATACGATCTCACCGACTGGACACATCACTGCATACTACATTCTAACCTAACCTAACCGATTAGTTTTCCCCCCCTAATACTACTCATAAAAATTTTAATCGCCAAGGATTGCCACTAAGCCTCTTGAAAGTCCTCATTACCAATCAAGCTTTTGACCGAAACATGTGAATGATGACCGTCTAGTGTCATGCATATTTTGCCAGGAATAAGTTTTGGCGCTCATTAAAAAAGAAAATGCAGAGTGAAAATGTTTTTGAAAGCCATTAGTCATCAATAATAAAGGGAAAAAAAGCTATAAAGAAGTCTTCAGCAAGGACTGATGGTTTCAGGACAATTTGCTGTCGAGTAAAACTTGCTGTCACAACAATAATAAGACAGTTCGCCGTCATTAATGAAGATAGCTATGGGTGATGGTAGAATATAATTCACAGGCGACTACGGAGAGGAAGAAACAATTACTGACTAAAGGTGCAGCTAATAAATAATATCCCAAGCCTACGCTATTGAACATAGACTGATGGATCCCCCTGAAATATAGTTATTAAAGTATTGATTAATTAATAATAAGTATTTATGGAATGATAGGGAATCATCCAGGGTGCGAATTGTCCTGACTGGAAATCGTCCATGTTTTGACGGGGAATTGTCTGTCAGCGAATTGACTTGATGGTAAATTGTCTTGGAACTGAGTTGTTGGTGATGCAGGCTCATCGACGATTTGACATGAGTGGATAGGCTGGCTGGTGGTCGAACAGGCCTGATGGGGGAGACTGGTGGAGCAGCCATTTTTGCTGGAGTACTTGCTGGTGTGGACGTTGATTCATCACTATCTGGGAACCCCACAAATGAATAGGAGGATACGAGTGAAATGTTTGCTGTTTTTGCATGTTTACTCCTCGGGAAGAAGTCTCTAATGTCTGACTGTTTGATAGCTACACGATGGCGATTTTGGAAGTCATCATTAATAGCTACGAAAATGAAGTTCATTAGCTGTGTAGGCTGGATTTCTGTTCATGAATTGGATGATCTTTCGAAATAATTCATCAGCTCTTTCAATGAACAGCCAGGAGCCATGGCTGATATTTCACCAAATATTACGGAAAATTGTAATAAAACAGCTGTCTGTTGCTGTGTTTATACTAAGCCTCAAAACAATGGCGGGGACTGTGGGGATGCGCTCGGTGACGAAGGAATGAAAACATTTGGGCGGGATGATTGCGCGGTGAATTTGAAATGCCGGTTAGTCCCTGGATTTTCCCCGGTTGATCGATTTTGGAAATTTTCTTTAAAATGTCCGGTTTAGCGCCAATTCTGGTTCGCTGGCTCGCAGATAATTGAGGTTCTACTGTATATGGATGGAATGCCAAACTGAGAGTGAAAGAATGATGCTAGGAAGTTTACCTTAAAAAAAGTAATTCAAGAGGTCCACACCATCGCGGTAGTGGGGGATTCATGTTGTGGGGCATCTAGCCATGGCCTTAAAGAACCTTCTGGTACATGAGGAGGAGCTGGCAAGGAGAAACTAGCACAGAATGAGTACCAGGTCTTCCTGTTTGCAAAAATAAGGGTCCTGGTACATACTGCATCAAGGTGACAATATCATTCTCTAAGAGCAGGTCTAGGGTGGTGACTCCAGGCATGCCAAGCTTGACAGTGGGTCTTGACTGTGGCTACATAAATGTTGGACCACCAGGGGACACCAGAGTGCTTCACACAGTGGCAAATATACTGCTGAAAGGTTGTTGTTGGTTTCAACCAGGAAGGTAGTAACTATGCAGGCAGAGATGTCCTGAGAACCCCAGTGTCCCAAAAAGCAAGCTAACAACTTGACAGTAAGTGCAGGCTTCCTCCCCACCTGGGGCTTCGAGTGAGGATGACATCACTGGACAACTTGGAGACAAGGCTGGAAAGCTGCAAAACACTAGCAGGTGATCACTGCTCATGTGTGGGCCTACATCATCCCTGGGGCACTGCAAGGTAGCATCAGTGAGGAAGAGATCCAGGGCCGAGGCTATCCTGGCAAGGGTATTGATGCACGTGTCCCTACCTGGAGGAGTGAAGAACCCAGTATGGAGGTAGTCCAAAAGAGCTTGGACGAGGGAGAAACCAGAGGCATTAAATGAGTCCAGAGACTGGTGGGCATTAAAGTCACCTATGATGAAGAATGGGGCTGGCAGCTGGTGGAAATAGTGTAGGAGTTCTTATTGTGCCACATCCCCATGGGTAGTAGCATATTAAAATGGATTCCCACCAGAGTAAAGGGGTGCTCTGACTGCCAACTCCTCCAGCAGTGAGGACTCAGTGCATACTTAGGGAGGCCTCCCATACTGTGAGTAACAAATCCCCACCACTACCCTGAAGGGACTCAGATCTATAAAGCAAGTATTGTCCCAGGTGCAGCTGAATGCTAGGCTGCAGCCATGTCTCACAGATCCCCACCAGACTGGGACCCTCGGGGACCTAAATATCTTGGATGTCCTGGGTTTTATGCAGCAAGAACTGTGAGTTCTACAACATAAAACACAAGTTTGTTATGTTGTTGTGATGCCTAGAGCAAGTGTGACAGCAGCTTGTGCCAAAGGCGGGAACAGATATTAGGGAAGGACCAGCCTTGCTGATGAAGTTCTAAATCTTTTGAGTAAGTCAAAGAAATTGAATTCCACATCTTAACAGGTACTTCAGGATGATCAGGCATTGGGGGAGCATTGTCATTGACTGGGGATGAGAAGAGAGACTATGGCCGATGAGCAGTGGACGACGATGGGGCAGGGATGGATCAAGCAGGGCCCAGTGAAGTGGGTGACCCAGGTCTTGCAGGGTCACCTCCGAAGTCAACATACAGGGTAGATGAGGATGGCAGTGAGGCAAAAGTTGTGTATTTAGCAGCACAGTCATGTCAGGATCATCAGCATAGACCAGAACCCCAGCCTGAGATGTTAGATCAGTGGAAACTACAACAGAATTACAAACCAGCTCAGAACTGTCCTAATCCAACCCATCATTTGGGGCTTAGTTCTTGGTGACGTAGCTGACACTTACTCCTTCCCTGGCCATGGCATCGTGGAAGATGTGGGATCACACTGACTGACTAGGGC
Source organism: Birgus latro (assembly GCA_018397915.1). Classification (NCBI taxonomy): domain Eukaryota; kingdom Metazoa; phylum Arthropoda; class Malacostraca; order Decapoda; family Coenobitidae; genus Birgus; species Birgus latro. Next base: position 9,756 of record JAGKTI010018736.1, on the reverse strand, counting down.
CAGGAGGCACTGCTGAGCAGCAAGCTGTAGGGACCTTGTAAAGTATTTTGTTGGCAACCTTTAGTGTTGCACCACCATTATGCAGAATTGCATGTATGTCACAGACCTCTCAGTACACAGAGCAGAGCTTAGAGATCCCCCCTCCTGTGATTCCCTCCACACTTGTAGCAACTGTGGTTCATTGTATACATCTGCTTCTTGCTGGACCTAAAAGAGTGGTAGCCACTACGTGTTGATAATGAAAGCGCTGTGCACTTGCGACTTTGAACTTTAGTTTAACACTAGCCACATCACACCATGTCACCTAGTCATTGAGTGAACGAGTGTTTAGTGCACTTGGCAAATTTATTTCTCTCTTCTGTCATCTGAAATTAGCTTTCTTTCAAGGTGGATTTCAATGTTGAGAATAAAAAAAAGTCCGCAGGGGTCAAATCCAGAGAGTAGGGAGGCTAGAGGTCGATGGTCTTTTTGTGCTTCACCAAAAAGTCACAGATATGATTTAACACATGGGTAGGTGCATTAGTCATGTTGCAGCATCCAGGTTTTGTTTGTCCATGCCTCATGCCTCTTCCTTTACACTTCCACCCTCAAATAATACCTCAGGATGTCCAAGTAAAACTCAACAGTACAGTATTGATTGTCTGACCACATGGAACAAACTCATGATGAACAGCGCTTTCCAATAAAAAAAGATGATCAACATCACCTTCACATTTGAGCAACTCTGACATGCTTTTTTTGGTCACGGTGATGGTGTTCTAGCCCACTGCAATAGCTGCCTTTTTTGTTTTGACATCGTAGCTGTCATCACCTGTAATGACATTTTTCAGAAAGTTTTCAACAGCATTTGAACAGTTAAACAACTCCCAACTGACTGTGACATGGTTCTGTTTTTGTTTATCTGCCAGCATATGTGGCACAAATTTCATGGCAACACGATGCATCTTCAGTTTTTTGGTTAAAATTGTGAGGCACAAAATTTTACAGATGCCTACTTCTTTGGAAACTTCACAAGCTGTCAGGCAACGATTTTCATAGATCACAGCATACACTTTCTTAACGTGAGTGTCGTCTCAATGTGGAAGGCCGTCCAGATTTGGGATTATCTTCGGTAGGTGTTCTTCCTGATTTGAAACGCTATAACCACATGTGACATTGCATACAGCTCAAACAATCCTTCCCATAAGCCTGGTGCAATATTTGAAAAGTCTCCATAAAAGTTTTTTCAAATCTGAAACAGGATTTCATGCAAACAGGTTGCCCTTCAAGAGTCTTCATTGTTCATTTTGCAACAAATTGCCAAGTGCACGAAGCACACGTTCACTTGAGCACATATACCTCGATGACTAAGTGATGTGACATGATGCAGCAAGTGTTAGACTTAAGCTCAAAGACACCATTACACAGTGCTCCCATTGTGGTCAAACTAAGCCAGCTAGTACATAGCAATTTTTAAATTTCAGTACAGTTGTTTTTTCTTTTTTTTAATTAGGTACTATTTAGAGAAATGATAAGAAACACTTTATTGAGTTTTTTGTATTTATGTTTATTTTTTGTCCATTAATGTAATAATTTTTTCAGATTCCTTTTGCTTTATCTGGATCTCAGTTACTTAAATAACTGTGTAATGGACAATCACTGCATTAACCCCTAAACCGCGGTCCTGGCACTTCCCGCCGGTGGTAAATCCCACTCTGACTTATTTTTAAAAAATATTGGCCAAAACTAGCCTGAGTTATATAAATATCACTCAGGCTTCTCCTAAAATTTTTCATATATATTTATATCTTGAAAGCCCCAGCTACTTAAAAAGAAAACAGAGGCACCCAACTGACGGCCCACGGCTCCAGCCATCGCCACCGAGTGTCACGAAAGTGACGGCCCGCGGTTAAGTGGTTAAGTAGATGAAACCATCATAAGGTTGGTGCTGTATCTTAACTGCTGTTTTTTCTTTTTTTTCCAGAGAGAAAGCAGCACGATATGATTACTAGCTCATGAACTGAAAGATGGTATAAGTATCCAGCATGTATGCTGTTGTGTACAATGTCTGGAAAGAACGGTGGTGTACTGAGGTAGAAAGGCACCTTCAGCTTACAGTCCACCAGGTTCACATGCTGGAATAACTATAACAACTACAGGAATAATGTACAGTATATTGCTGGTTAAGGATGTAGTACTATATATTTTGAGTGTTCAGTGATAATGGAGGTACAATGCTCCCTTGCCTTACATGGAAAATTTAACTCAACTATATACAGTATTGTGTATTTGACTGAATAATTGGTACAGTTGACTGTCAGAAGTCTAGCTTTTAAAATGCTGGACTTATCAAGAGTCTGTATGGATTATTATTTGATTCCCAGCCCAATTTTTCATTCAAACCATTCTCCATTCTCCTGTTTTTGACCTTTGAACAGCTGACGTCTCCCAGTACTCTAGTGGGTTGCTAGTTAACATGTTATTTTTTACTAACCCATGCCTGGCATTTCATCCTCATTACTCTGTGGCTTTCACTTTTAAAATCATCTAACATTGCAGTGGCTTGCATGAAAAAAACCTGTGAAAGCTGAGCATCTAGTGGTGTTAAGAAAAGGAAGCATTATACTTAACATTTAATCAAAGGCCTTAAGCATATGGTAATAAGATCAAGGTGTTTTTTGTGCACAACAAAGTGTGTAATTAACATAGTGTTGGGAATTCTACTGTTTACAACATCAGGAGCCAGCATGATAACATTTTGAAGTACAGTGCTGGCAGTGATACTGATTGCATTTTTTTTTTTTTTTTAATTACATTGGTGTTCAAGAAGTGTATAAAGTGATGAGGTTGTGTATGAGGAACCAGAATGGGAGAATTACAAATGAGCTGCTGAGACATCAGCTAGAAATTGAAGCCACTGAAGATATGAGGCGTTTAGAATACAAAGGGCGAATTCAACAATAATAATAAAAAGTCATTGATGTATTTTTTTTTCTTTTTTTCCTTCCAATAGATACAGAATGCCCAGAGGAACATTTTGGTGTATGATATGTTATATCAAACCCTCACATATGCTTTGATACACTTACAAAAACTTTAAATGCATTTTTCTCAAAACTTACTTTTGTTGCGTTCGCCCATTGTATTCTAAAGGCCTCATATGATGTGTAGGGGAGATTGAGGAGTGCGTGCAGAGGAAATGGAAGATGTAAAATGGGTGAAAAAAGTCTATGTAAGTGTACAGGGTAGAGCTCCAGTAGGTAGATTTAAGAGGACTTAGGATGATGAGGTCCTACAAAATTACCCAGACTGTTTGTTGTTGTTGCAGCCTCAGGCTCATTTGAATGTGAAATTGGCAGATTACAAGCTCAAGTTTCCCTCTGCAGTCCACCATCCTCCTTGCAAAGGATTAAGATGGAGTAGGATGTTTGTATAATCAGCCAGCTGAGGCACATGATAAAGGCAAGGCATCCCTCACTAGCACCATGGGATTGATTAGAGTTGCTGCCAGAGGTCATGAAAGGAGAGCCACCCTCAGGTGAATAAGGGTGGCATACAAACATGTAGTAGATGCCTTTCGAAATGAAGTTTGAATACCATGTGTTATTTAACCATTCTAGGTAAGACAATGAAATTAATTGGATAACTTGTATATTTCAGCCTTTATAAGTAAGACAGTGTTGTTAAGTACTGAATATGAGGATGCTTGGTACATTACAAGCAGTATGTAGTTACACCCCTGAACAAAACTTGTATTAACAGTACAGCTATCAGCATAAACAGTACTGCCATCAGTTGATGACTGATTATAGAAGACACACGTATTTTGCAAATACAGTACCCCCTCCATTTGTGTGGGTTCCATATGCACTAAACATTATATAAGCGGACAAATAAATTCTACCCGTAATTGATGTGTGTGGAAAGTTTCCAGAAACTGGCTCCCCAAATACAGGCTGCTGGTTGCCAGTATTCAAAAATTCCATGTGGTGATGTATGTTAACATGGCCATCAACATGCAAAACCATAAATACCAGTTCTTCAATGGCCATTGCTTTTGTATTCATTATATAATTCTTACACAAACACTTAATATATCAATTTTATGATAATTTTGATTATCTAAATGTGTTTCCTTAATGCATATCATTGCACCATAGGCCTGTCTCATCCACATTGGTACTAAGAATATTGTTATTTGATTGGACGATGGATGGATGGATTAAAAGTGAGAGTAAATGCAGGTAGAACAAAAGTGATGAAATCTAGGGCTAGTGGCAGTATTGTCAAAGCAGAAGGAATGTTGTCATGTGCAGATTGCTACAAGGTTGTCGGAATTACTCTTGTCATGTTCAGTGTTTGCAATAAGTGGTTGCATTCGAGATGTGGTGGTATTAGAGGTAGAATGAAAGTTATGCTGATTTTGTGTGTTTGGTGTGTTGGGGAGAGTATTGAAAGACATGATTGGATTGATCTTACTGGAGAGTCTCTTGAGTGTGTGGAGTTTTGTTATTTTGGGGACATGTTCTGTACTGGAGAGGGAGCTGGAACTAACTCTTTGGCTGGTGTAAGAAGTGATTGGAGGAAGTTCAGGGAGGTGTTGTCTTTCCTAATACTGAGAGGGCTCTCTCTCCATGCAAAGGGATCTTTGTATGCAGCATATAATGGGATTGTAATGCTGTACAGTAGTGAGACCTAGGCAGTAAAGGAAGAGGATAATTGCAGGCTCAATGTACAGAAATGAATGTGATAAGATGAATGTGTAGTGCATCAGTGTGAGGCCTATGAGGACTAATTGTGCTTGAGAGTTGAAGGGAAGGATGAGACCTGAGTGTATTGATGTTGTGATGAAGAGGAATACATTGAGATGGTTTGGGCATTTTGAGAGGATGGAAGATGACAGTTGGATATGGAAGGTGAGAGGAGTGAACGTCGAGGATAGGATTGTTTGAGGAAAGCCAAAAAAGTCCTGGGATGAGGTCATAGTGTGTGATTTCAAGGATAAGGGTCTGGATGCACAAACAGCTGTAAGAGAACACATGCCCTTAAGTTGGAAGGCCCATGCACGAAGCACCTACAGGAAAGTAAGCCTCGGTAAGGCCACTTCAGCTGATAAGGTCAGCTGGGAGAAGGCTTACCATATTGTGACCTGTAAATAAAGCAACCGATTTTATATTCTTTACTACACAAATTGGACCAAACTTGTTATTTTGTATCTTGGTATGGAGTTGATGGTTGCCTGTGAATTACATTGTGCTTTGCAAAGGGAATGGAAGTTTAAGGATCCACTGGACCCACATAACATAAATGATTATCTATTGAGACAACATCGCCTTCCCAGTAACAAAATCTTTCGTTTAACAGAACTTGAGTCAAATTGGAAGGGCCGCTTGGCACTCCCACCCCATTACTGCCCACACACAAGTTTTGGCAGCCCTAAGCTTCTCTGCTAATGGGAGTTTTTAGAGTGTTGTTGGAGACACCAGTGGTATCCATCAGTCAAGTGTATCCAGAGTACAGTAATATCAGGTAAATGATGATGTTGATAGATACTCTCTACACAGAAAAGGACTCGGGACACAGAGAAGTTAACCCATACACATACCAGTGACGGGCTGGGCAGACATTCGTCTGTCAACCTCTGACGTCAGTATTTTTTTTTATTTTTTTTTATGTGTCCGACTCTGGGCATAGGCTTCACAGCCTGCTATCAAGGCCCAGTCGTCCTCCTACAATCTACATGTCACCACTTCGGCGCTTAACACCCACCGTCCATATTGAATACATGCTAGGGCTGTCTCATACAGGACTGGTGTATTGGTATTAGCGGGGTCATTTTTACGACATGTCGGCTGGTCTTCTGGTAGATCAGTAAAGCCTGATTTAATGAAATTCAAATCCTTAAATTGTTCCCTGCACCAGCGAGGATTCGAACCTGGGTCCCACGGGACCGTAAGCCAACTCTCTACCGATCGAGCTACCGCCTCCCCAGTATGATGACTGCCCGTCATCCGATGTAATTTCTAAAGAAAAATTTAGGGAGTCATCATTTTTGTTGCTTGACGGGCAAAAGTGGGAGGAGCGTGTGTGCTCAGTTGGTTAGTCGGCTCAGGGTTGTATGAGGGTCCTCACAGGTAGGATGTACACCTCGTGACCTCCCGCCGAACACTTATGCTCCGTTATCTCTCGTAATGTCCGGCGTTATTATTGAAGAAAATACCCAAAATGATGCATTATGGGAAAGGAAACTTATTTTGCTGTGTATTGAAGCAAAAAATATTATATCTTGAATAGCTTTTTTTTTTTTTTGGAAGGGGGCAAATATTTTTTTAAAGGAAAGTGTAAAACTTTAGCATGTCAGCTAACTTCTACTCACTTTTATTGCATTTTATTTTATATATATTGCCTTTTTGAACAAAGTATGACAGAGCAAAACTCTTCACCTTCAAAATGAGACCAAAGTGGCCTTTCTATGATGAATAGTAACTTTCCCACGAGCGTTAGAAGTAAACTGTCTCTACGTGACTGTTGTGAAAGCTCTTGAGCGAGAGTTACGTGCCACAGCCAGAATTTATGCACGCCCCTTTGAGGGAAAGGGTTAAAATGCCCAGCTGTTTGAAGAGGAGGACAGAGACAATAGAGGGTTTCCTCAGAATAAACAATTTTCCTAAAGTGCTTGGAGCAGTGGATTGAACCCACATACCAGTTACGGCCCCAGATCGGAATGAGCATGTATTTGTCAGTACGAAAGGGTTCCATTCAGATAATGTGCAGGTAGTTTGTGACAGCAACAAAATGATAATGAGCAGTAATGCCAAATACTCAGGCAGAATTTATCCCTTTAGATACGATGTTTGACTATGGTAAAAAAAAAAAAAAATTTGTTCCCACGGTACTTGTGTACAAAAACATATAGCCCCATATGGTGATCGACCAGTGTCCCAGGAGTTTGAAAACACTGCCTGGGCAGCGGTGGTGCCAACTATTGGCGCTGAGTGGAAGCTGAACCACATGACACACACAACCACAGATCAGCTGATGGCAGCCATTGTGGATGCACGTAGGTAGCTGTTCCTCATATTCATGTATTTTTTACCATTTAATATGAGAGATATGAGCATTATAAGCTCTGAAGTGCAAATTTAGTGTCTGTTGTTTCATTTTTTGCATAAAGGAGAGCACCAAAGATGGCAAACCTTCTTCTATTGTAGAGATTGCCCATGTAGTCCTGCATTGTGTCATACCATTCTTTCATGTATTTCATACCCAAAGAGAATACAAGAAGAAGTGTAACTGCTCATAATCTGAGTGTATAACTGAATACCAAGGAAACTTATGTTTATTTTAATTGCTTTCTGATTTTTTTTTTTTTTTATATTTTTTCCTGCTGTATGTCCAGTTTTGCTGGTATAATAAAAAGTTTGTGTGAGATATATTGACGTGTTATGATGACCATAATACATGTGATACACTTTTTAACATCATTCTGGGTCAGTGGAATGAAGTGGGCCACCGTCTGTCATTTTTGCTTGAGAGTATGTGATTGTATTTTAAAAAATATTTTTGACAAAAAAACAGCATTTTACAGCACTATATTGGTCTGGTCAACAGTTTTTCACAGATACAGATGCCCCCTGATCCACTTGCTCAGAGAAGGCAGCTTACAAGTTTATTTCAAGAGTTTCATTTTTTTGCTACATTTAGACAATCTACCTGGGTCTGCCGTCCCCATGGACCGTTGTATCTAAAGGGTTAAGTTGCCTTTATCTGGGCTAATTCTAACCTGCAACAGAGGTTTGAACAAGGTGTCTATGGTGACAGCTTTCTACAAGGTAACTGTGGTAGCTGAAGAATAAGTTAGGCAATAGTTAGGTAAAACATGGCAAAAATTGTGTAAGTTCCTCTTCGTATTGCTGTTTTGTTTCTTTAATCCTAAACCTCCTCATCTTGCCAATGTTATAAAGGTTGTGCAATTATAATTTGGGTAAATTTTTACTTTTGGCCAATCACGATGTAAGTTTTTCTGATGTTTATTTTATGAATAATTTGATTTTAGCCCCCACTTCTTGCAGAAATGTCTGGTTTCTAATATTGGTGGAATCACACACACACACACACACACACACACACACACACACAAAATCAACATAAAAAAGGGGGGAACAGAACTTGAAGGTTAAGACCCCTGTGATAACCATACTAATTGCCACTAAATGTTACCTTGAAACTCCACTTAGCTGAAGCATATTTCTCAATGCTTGCATTTAGGTAATTTCCAGAGGAAATATTAAAGGGAAGTGTTGTTGCTATTGATGAGAAGAACCCAAAGAAAACAAAACTACACATCCTGTGTTTGTCCTTAAGTAAAAGTATGCCATTGTTTGAACATTTTTATTCATACCCATTAGACTACATACATACAGTATTATTATATCTCTGATTTTTAATATTCGGTGTCAAAGACAGCAACTGGTGCTGCTGTATTGTACTTTCATTTTAAACACCTACTACTGTAATTTATGAAAAGTTTGATGTTTCTCACATAAAAAAATGAAATTTGCATAAATGGGCCCACAAGACACATTATTATTTGGCTATTGTTGGGGAATTTACTAAAAAAAATTGTAAATTGTCTCTGTTATGGCCATGTTGAATGCTGAACCCACATCAGACACATGAATAAACAAACATTGTGTTCATTAAACAATCATTGTTTTGTAATCGAATGGATGTGGGGGAAACACCAACCCGTGGCGTGACAAATGGACATAGATTTATCCAAGGCCTACTTGCAGTCTTTATTTGCAGTGCAATTATTTCCTGAAAGATAGGAATAAACACAAAAGTTAGTAAATAGAGAATTTATTGAGAAAAGGCCATTTAGACCAGCTGTATTTCAATGTATACGAGCGTACGGCTGAACGAGGCATGTATTTAACGATCTTTGGTAAAAGCTATGACGCCTGCAAAATTACCGAACAGCATGGTGTTCGGCTTTAACCCTTTATGGGTGGAGGACTTATCAATTATATGACTGTCTGTGACGGCATATTTTCGGAAAAATAAAGTACTCTATCAAGGAATAAGCCTAAATATGCATAAACCAATGAAAATGGATGAAAAACAAAGGTAAGAGGTGTTATGTGGTAATACATCTCTGCTGGCTGTAGGAGGAGGAGTGAGGGAGGAGCCCGGGCAGGCAGCATATCACAAGGAGTTCCTGGGGCGAGGTTAGCGAACACTTCGCTCATTTTCTTTTTCTTCACCACTGATTTATTCATTCTTTACACAGTTTGATGTCTTCAAAATCTTATGTATTTACCTAATTGTGATATACAGGAAATGAGCTACCCTTGTGGGGTCCCGTCTCTGTTTCTCAATAAGTCAAATTTTGCCTTAAACTCGTTTTAAGTTTTTAGACTGGACGATCTCTTTGTGTAGGCTGTTCCACAGGACTATGCATCTATAAGGAAAACTATTTTTCTTGATGTCCTCCAAGCAGCTTGGCTTCTTTAGTTTCATTCCATGTCCCCTTGTTATCCTCTCATCCCACACAAACAGATTTTCTCTTTCAATTTTATCTACTCCTATCATGGCCCTGAACACTGCAATCATGTCGCCCCTCTCCTTTCCTCTAAGGGAGGCAAATCCAGCCTTTCCAGCCTCTCTCTGTATGACAAATCTGCCAGACTGGGGACCATCTTGGTTGCTGTTCTTTGTATTCTCTCCCCCCCCCGTTTCCTCGCTCGTTGTTGTTGTGGGGGGGCTTCGGAGACA